>WBNH01000681.1:97285-192349 GCA_013401255.1 Urocolius indicus
GAGCCAGCGCTCATTTGCGGCGGGGCGGGGCGGGGCGGGGCGGGGCCGCGCGGAGGCGGGAAAGGGCTTTGAGCGCCATTTCCCTCCGCAAGGGCTGTCCAGCGCCAGCGCTGGGCTCAGCGGGGTCTGGGTTGCTTCAGCAGCGGATAAAACTCCCCAAAGTGGGGACGTGTGTCCAGGGGGATTTTTACAGTGTTTTTACAGGTGGCCCTGAAGTGGTTTTTAGAGGCCAGTTTGTGACTAGAAGGTGCTGAGGGCAGCTTTGACAGCTTCTCTCAGAGAAAGTACTCAGACCCTCCAGGAATTCCTCATGCTGCTGTTAGTGGATGCATCAGGCTACATGTGCATGTGCTGTTCCTCCAGCCCTCCTGAAGTGCCTGCCCTTAGCCAGGGTCTTCTGAGTGGGGGAGGCAGGTGGGGGAGCCCACGCAGAGTTATGGCTCTTCTGTGGGGCTGTCAGAATGTAAAATCAAGAGAAAACCTTTCAGAAAGCATGGTGATGTTTTAAATGTAAGCAAGGAACTGCAACCTCCTCTCAGAAAACAAACAAACAAACACCATTATTGCAAGCTGGATGCAAAAAGGACAGTATTGCTTTAAATTCCATTAAATATTTGGGGAAAATCCTTCTGTAGCTGTAACATTGACCCAGGCAACGTGAATTTTAGTAATATTGGTTACAACACTTTTGGATTTTTTCTTATTCTCTAAACCAGAAAGCCTCTGCCTATGTGCATTTTTAGAAGAAGAAAAAAAAAAAAAAAAAAAAAGGGTATCCAAGTTTGAGTAGTTTCACTTGACAGTAGCAAAAGCGCAGCATTTCAACTGCCAAACTAAGTTGCAGAATGGCCATTGCATTTCATTCCAGCAACAGCAAGCAGCTGTTCTTGTCGAAGTGCTTTGCTGTAAAGGGAGACTATCTGCCCAGCCTCGAGGAATTTCTAATCTAAGTTAGTGCCACATCTCATTTCTGGGGAAAATTATTTAACGCTCTGTGGCCTTGTTTCACTCCATGGTCAACACATTTGAATGTCTTGCTGCGAATCTTCAAATTGCTGCACTTGTTCAGTGTAGGAAAATCTAGCTGTGTTTTCTCTCACAAGACCAACACTCCCTAAACAGCAGTACATGCAGAGATACCAGTATTGCAGGTTTCTGAGACTTGTATTTTAGGTTTGCCCGTCCTGCTCTTATGACAAACACTTGCACAGGGAATGAGTGCAGTGCCACTGCTTGCATTGCATCCAATCGTGCAAGTTTCAACCTGCTATTTAGCTTCGACTTCTCAAGACAGGAGTCTTGCAATTGCAAACAGTCCCTTACAGGTTAGATCGGGCACAGATGAATAGCAGTTAGTAGAAGTTGGCTGATGGAATTACTCCTGCTACTTGTAAAGGTTGAGAGCTCCTGCTCCTAAGCTATTATGAAGCTTTATCACAGCAGTGGTTATGCTGTAAGCCAGCGAGTGCTTGATCTTTTACCCGCCCAGGCACTGGAGGCATTTTGAATTATTTGAGGGTTAATTTGCATAGAAGCTTTTGCTGAAACAATGAATTCATACCTCTGTTATTATTTGGTATGAGTTTCTATATCAATATTTATATTTGGATAAAAGCAAAGTAGTTTCCTGCTACCATTAAGACAAAGGGCTTGCTTGAGAGCAAGTTCGAGCGTCATCCAACACTAAAAACACGTTCCACTTCTTTGCAGCGAAAGGGCAATTATAATGTGCAGTAGAAGAACATGTGCTCTAATGCCTCTTTTCTATGCAGGGATGAGGAGATATAAATGTCTTGTCTGATGAAAAACATGTTTCGCAAGGCTTGGCAAATACAATACCTTGAGCCAATGGGCTATGCACATTTCAAATGTTGGTAAGATTGTTTTTGCAACTTATGTTGTAAAACTCCAGTTGAACATCCAGCTGCTTATTCCTCTTCTTGAGGCATTTGATACTTACTTTAGAGGGGGAACTGCTATTTTGGTGATTAAAAGTGGAAGTAGTGTGAGAGAATGCAACAGGAGGGGACATCTCTCCCTGTGCTTGTCCCTTTGCTGCTGTCATACAGGCTCTCTCGCTCCTCCTGTCTAAAGCAGAGAGCAGAAAAGCAGGATGCTGATGGCATGATAGGAGTTGTGGAAGGTCCTTGCTCTTGCAGGGCAGTGGGAAGCACAACAGAGGTTTAGGGAGCTCAGCTATACTTCAATTGCCAGCACTGCTGTGACATAGGAAATGGGTCCCTTCCTCTGAGCATGTGGTTCAGCCCCTCCCACACCCTTCTCTCTCATTCCTGTACCGGTTATGTGATGGGTGTAACAGAATCAAGAGCAATCCATGTTACTTCCTTTGTGCTTTCACTTTACAGACACTGAAGTGGGCACAGTATCTTCTATCTAGGTTTCTTTATATGCTACATGAACTAAATCCTAAATATTCCTGTGGAAGAAGTGAATGGTTTCAAACCCGTGTCACAGATAGGAGGTGGAGGCACAGACGAAACACTGCTTTGTGGGAAATTGCAGTACAAGCTAGTTGGAGATCCAGATTTTCGTCATAACTCCTGACATTTGTCCTTGCCACTGAAACATGTCCCCTTTTCAATGCCATAGGATGTTTTATAATTGGGAAAAAAAAACCCACCCGAATGTTTTTTTAGCAGAACTGTTCTACATTGAAAGGGAGCATTTCTTTTCATTGATATCAACTTAGTGAGGGCTTGACCCTGGGCCCACAATGGGAGCTTTATCCTTGACTTTAATGGAAGAACAATCAAGGTCTCATGGTATTACACCCTAAAGAAAGGAATATATACTGCAGTTTGTATCAGTAAGATAAACGTCTCCGTTAGTGTAAGCTGCTGTATTCTTGCAATGAATGGTTTATTAGATTGATTAAATGTCTTAACTTCACTTCAGCTATTAATCAGTTTTGGCAGCTGTTTACTGCTTTGTATACTTCAAAGTAATGGAGATTATTCCTTAATTATCTCATTGCAGTTCATTCATTGTTTCCTAAATAGCGCCATTACAATGGTAAATTGCGACAGTAAAACCGAGTTATGGAGTTCCCATTTTGTGATGCATTCATAAAGTTAACACAGTCAACTTAAAATGTAGCTGTGATTTCAGCACAGTGACCTATTTGATATGACATAAGAGATTTTGATGAGAAAACAGTAGAGCATTAAGTGGGCTGAGACTCTGCTTCCGGCAACGTAAAGCATCACATATTCCCTGTTGGAATCTATGTGCATACCAGAACTTATTAAACTGGTACTTACTGGATCACTTTCAATTTCACCAAATGCAGTGAATTCCAAAGATTTTGTACCTTTTAATGCAATGTATTTATTTGTCTGTGCAAAATGAAATAGGAAAACTCAGAGCAATACTTGTCATTTAGAGGTTACTCTTGTCAGTCCAT
The DNA here is from genome assembly GCA_013401255.1 of Urocolius indicus. NCBI lineage: Eukaryota > Metazoa > Chordata > Aves > Coliiformes > Coliidae > Urocolius > Urocolius indicus. The sequence goes on from WBNH01000681.1 coordinate 100,710, forward strand.
AGAAGGATGAAAAAGTACCAAATCGATCAGAAGAAAATGGCCACTTTTGGTATTATCTTCAGACCTGGCAGCATGTCATGAAGTAGAAGTTGCATAACAATTTGCATTCTAAGTCCCTTTTTCAGTCAGCTGTAACTATACCTAACTTTAACATTACGAGTTGTCTGTTTCAGGCTGAGCTGTTTGGGAGGAATCAGTATTACTGTCAAGCCGAGAAAAATCTGTGAAACCTCATTCCAAAAACTAACAGAAATTGTTTCCCTTCTTTCTCCTCAATAATTTTTTTGGGGGGAGAATATAAAAATAACTGAGTTTTTCTTTTTAATTCTCCTTGACATTTCACTGTGATAGTAGCAGGAAACAGGAGTCCTTAGCTTGGGTTAAAATAATGCCAAAGAGAAGGCAAATGAGATTTTATTAACATTTATGTTCAATGGCAAATTCCTAATCCAGAAACTTAGAGTAAGGAACCCAAATAAGATGAGGCCCTCTTGTGCCAGATGCTAGACACATACATGAGAAATGGTGCCTGAAAAGCACTCAACCCAGTATGAGGCAAACGTATAATTAAAATGCCTAGCCATAATTTTGATGCTGGGTTGAATTTAACTGGTGACCAACGGACGGGAAGCTCTGCGGAGCTCATCACCTAGTGACCTACAAGTGACGGTCCTCCCTAATTGCAAATGATATACAGCTTTGCAACAGAGCTTGCTGGGTTTTTTTTTTGTTAGCAAGCAACCATGTTCCAACCTTTTCAAAGACTGGTGAAGACTCCTATTCACTGGATATGCTAATTGCCTCTTCTGCTTCATATGGTGAAGTTTAAACAGTCTGCTACTGCCCTAAGGTGCTCATCAACATCTTGGAGCTGGAGGTGAGCTGCCACCAGGTCTCACCTAGCAGAGACCTTTGTAAGAAAGCTCCCACAGTCAAAACCGGCTGACTCAAAGTGACTATTTAAAAGCATTTGCATAAACCAGATTAGGGCTTCTTCTGAATCTTTCAGACTACTTGCAGCTGTACCACAGAGCCAGAAACAACCATTCAGGAGACAAAAGCAACTTTAAGTCGTGTCATTGGTTGTCTATCTGCAGTCTTACACTGTATGTATGCTACGACTTTTTGCTCTTGTTCAGAGATGAGAAGTGGGAATTGTGTCATCAAGAGACCACAGCAGAGACGTGACAACAGTAGCAGGACTTCACTTTTGATTGTACTTCTGTTTCACTGGAGCACAGCAGTGGAATAGGAGAAGAATTGGCCTTGCCCTTATCTCGTTACCAATTGTGAGCACTGTGTTCCCCAGTATGCTGCTGTAGCATTCCTCCTAATATGACTGCAGAGGCTTGGTTTCCATTTCAGTTTTACTGGTTGTCAGATCGTTTATCTGTGAAACAGATACAATAACAGCTAATCTTGCGTTCTGGTTCCGTGGCTGTTTATAACTCCTATTAATAGCAGCTGTGGAAATCCTGAGAATAGATTTTGTAGGGCATTGGGGTAACCAGTTACTGCACGTTCCCTGAGGCTACATAGCATAAAGTGCAGCAGCTTGTCCTTTACAGACTAGGTCACAATCATCTTAACTCTGACATTCTCTATCTTTTGACTTTTTGCTCTTAATATTCGTTCAGAGACCCTACCGGTAAGTAATTGATTTTGCTGCGTGATTTATATTTGCGAATGTCCCAACTGATTTCCAAGAAATGGCTCCATAACTAGAGCTCTGCCTTGTGTTCCAGCAGAGGTGAGTGTCTTCACAGCACTTGAAAGTGATCTGCTGAATTGGCTGGACTTTCATGTGAGGGAAATAGGGTAGGTACATCATATTTCAACAACTCTTAGAAGTTCATACTTTTAAATGTTTCTAAATGTTCTGAATTCTCGTTTCACTTGCTGGTACACATTCATAAAAGTGTATGGTCACTCAAATGTGAGAAATATTAATGTAATACCTGAGTCAGTGAGACGTTGACCAATACAGCTGTTGTCAGCTGTATTAGCCTCCTTGAAACAGGACAAGGAGTATCATTTTTACTGATAGATACATGCTGGGATTGTTAAATTAATAAATGACACGGTTATGCTTTCCCATTAAGCACAATAAGGTATTTGTCTGAGGTATTTGGAAAGGTATTTGTCTCCCAATCCTAGGGGAAGCAGCTGATGAGCTGTGAGAAGGTCTTGGTTTTCTAAATGATGAAACAGCATAAGAAAGGCATGACAAAGGCCTGAAAGAGCCTTCAGCAAGGGCTTCGGGTCATCTTGGCTGACCGAAGTAGTAATTTATTCTAGGAGTCACTACTGAAATCATCAGTGTGAGCGATGAAATAAAGTACTAGTGTTAATAAAGGCAGTAGAATTTGGCCTAATTGAGAAACAGAAAAGGAGTGAGGAACACGTAAGGTCTTCTAAGTGCAACGTCCTGTCATCTGAGTCAACTGATAGTCATGGTAAGTAGCCATCTGTTTTTTTTTTTTTTTTTTTCTTTTTCTTAAAAAAAGACTTCTCAGAAGAAAACCTGCTGACTGTTGGAAAAATGAAGTCAAAACGATTAAGAATTGCAATGAGAAATTCTAGTCAGTGCCTAATTTTATGCCATTCATTTCAAATTGCATAAACGGTAACTTAGCTTTTGGCCTCATGCCTGGAAGAGCATCTGAGAACACATTGTTGCATCATCATTGAGAGTCAATTGGCTGCCTTTTTGAATTACGGACTGGCTTTGGAAAGTGAAGTGGCTTGATTGGTTAGACCTAACTAGCTGTGAATGACTACCACAAAAAATGCTAGCATGAAACCCACAAACTCTCTTTGAAGTCTTTGGAGCTTATGCTTACTTGCCATTCTGACCATTTGTCTGATTAAAATTTTGTTCACACGGCTGTTAGTGGAACATGAGAGAGCCAAGAATGCGAAAGAGCATTTCTTATGTGGTGGGGTGGTCCTTGTGGCTGGAAGTAGAGAAATGAAAGTGGGTTGGTTTGAAGGAGGAAAATAGGAGAGACCATCACAGATGTAAAGAAAGGGAGCCTTAGGCATGTATGGATTCTGTATAGAAAGGTGGAAGGGTAGATGAAGGACGTGTTAAGGCAAGGGAAAGGAAAATGGAAGTAGAAAAGCTCCTAACAACTCTCAGCATTTAAATCCTAGTGTCCTTCCCCTGGAGAATTTGCTAGCAGAGTATTTCAAATGTGGGGTCACCTTCAGCACCTGGTTACTGGAGAGCTGCAAAGAAACTTGGTGACTTTTACCGGGGGAGCTTCAGATATTGGAAAAGCAGAGGTAATTTAAAGGAGTTTTGTGTCTGTGCTTGGGCATAGTATTGTTGTCTTCTCCAGTTGTTCTTTCTGTTGCCTCTGATGAAAAGGGATCCAGTGGACAGGGGGAGCTCCACATAACTTTGCTTTCCTGCATATTAAAAGCTGCAGAGGTGCTGCTACTTGACTGGCTCCTGGCAACTCCCAAAGCAAGAGACATTGGCCATATACAGATAGTTTGAAGTAATATCCTACACTTTTCACTGTAGATGATGTATTCAAATAAAAGGGACAAACAAATTCTCTGATAAATAGCTACAAGTGACAGAAAGATCTAAGCATCAGGAAGATGCACTTACGTAGGAAAAACAGGATGAAATTGAGGTTAATAACACACAGAGAACTTCTGGGGAGAGTCCAGCACAGGGCCACCAAGATGATCAGGGGACTGGAACATCTTTCATATGAGGAAAGGNACGTGTTCCTATGTGACCTGATCTAGGTGAACCTGCTTCTGCAGGGGAGTTGGACTGGATGATCTCTGAAGATCCCTTCCAACTCTACCATTCTATGATTCTATTTCATGGTAAGACCAGGGTATCTCAACAATGTTGTCAAAATAGTCTCATCGTGCTGGATTCTGTACAGAAAAAAAAGTAGTAAGTGACCCACAGTGTAAAGATTTAAAGGAAGTATAATTTCATGTGGAGAACCAAAGCAAAGAGTAATTCAACCGAGATTACATGGGCAATTTCTGTCAGTGTTGGGAATACCCAGTCTGCTCCCTCGCTAGTCTGAGATTAGACCTATCCTTTAAGATCTTGAAAATCAACTTGGTAGACAAACAGAAAGAAATTCAGTGTGATAAATTGTGTGCAATTCCTGGAAGATAGGCAAAGTCTGTAACTCCTGGTCCTATCACCCATGCATCAGAAACAGCAGCACCAAGTGTCCCACTGGGATGGGGGAGCTTAGTCCTGTGAGCAGACACAAAGGACAACTCACCAGCGTGTACTATTACCTCATGCAACCACCCCACCGTGCAATCGTTTGTTAAAAAGGTGCTGAGTGTGAAAGTGTAACTGATGCTGTGTCAGTGGGTCAGTGGGAGGCCTCGGCTTGTTTATTTTTGGAGCTGCCATCCCAGCAGGAGACTGCTGAACTGAGATTCTCACAGAGGCTATTCCCAGCTTGAAGCCTTGTCCCAAGCCACCAATTTAATGAGTGTCATTTACAGCTAGCAAAGATGTGGCAAGCAAATAGATTGTAGCAGTTAGCTGAAGACACGTAGAAGACACCTGCCACAGCAACAGACTTCACACAAACTGTTGAGTGCTCCAGACATTGATATGCCATGTTAATTCAATTAATTGGTTCTTCAGCTTGGTTGAAAGATTAGCCTGTGAAGTACAAATATCTAAAGCCAAACAACTGTCTTTTTTCTTGTCTGTCATGGGTAAAGTGCTCTGCACATCATTGTCTATCAAATGTTCAGCTGCAACACATGCATCTGGTTGTTCTCAGGTGCTTTTCTCCAAGTTTCACCTTCCCCTCTCCTCTACCCTGGTGAGGCCTCATCTGGAGTCCTGTGTCCAGTTCTGGGCTCCCCGACTCGAGAGGGACAGGGAACTGCTGGAGAGAGTCCAGCGCAGGGCCACCAAGATGATCAGGGGACTGGAACATCTTTCATAAGAGGAAAGGCTGCAGGAACTGGGGCCTGGAGGAATCTCATTAACACAAGTATTTGAAAGGTGTGTGTCAAGAGGATGAGAGGGCACTTTCATCTGTTATCTTCCATGTCAAGGCGTAATGCACATAAGATGGAAGACAAAAAGTTCCACTTAAACATAAGGAAAAATGTCTTTGTTTTGCACAGGCTGCCCAGGGAGGGTCTGGAGTCTCCTTCTCTGGAGGCTTTCAAAACCTGCCTGATGTATTTCTGTGTGACCTGATCTAGGTAGACCTGCTTTAACAAGGAGTTGGACTAAATGATCTCTAGAGGTCCTTTTCAACCCCTTCCATTCTGTGATTCTCTGACAGTTATTCTATATTTTACTTTGCCTTAGGCCAGTAAACGAAACATTTTCCTTCTATGCTTGCATTACATTCAGTTGGGGAGACATATATGACTAGGTACGAGTCAAACTGGTGTTCAGAGACTTTGCTAAAACTGGAAAACAGCATGTCAACGTGTTGGTCTGAGCATTATTTGTGATGCTTTGCCCCTGGTTAGTCATCCAGCAGCTATGTGTAGCAGAAGCCTCTGTTGCATTTGCATTCAGAGAAGACTTTGAACTGCCTGGTGTTCTGTATGAAATTTCCCCTTGGCTGAAGGCCCTGTGCAAGATCCATGGGCCATTTAAGTTCGTTATGCATTAGCTTTTACCAGAATAGTTAAATAATGAAGGCAGCCTGTTGGCCAATATCTTGGTGAATTAATTTCTTTGCTTCCATTGGCTGCTATTTATGTGAGTGGGGGTTATTATTTGCAAGTTATCCTGCAGCTTCAACTACAAGTGGAAGTGGAGGGACAGTGCATTTTGGGAGAGATGAGTTTTGATCTTATGGGGAGCTTTCCAGCTCTCTTCCCAAGGAGGAATTTGTGTCTGAGGGGTTGGGTTCTATTTGCAGACTGCCCGGGCCTGAGACAAAACCGACAAGCAGTTCTAGGATACCTGCTTGACTTGTACTGCTTTGATTTAGGGAAGTTAAACTGTACCCCATAGAGAATGAGCTGAAATCCTGCTGCTTTTGGGAATGTTATTTCAGTATGTTTGTTCAGTGAGTTGCCCTGGTAGTTTACAATTCAGGAACCCTAGAGCATTTGTGAATTGTGAGGGAAGTACACTATTCATTATCTGCTGTCAGGCATTCATCATTCCAGTGTAAGCTTCAATCCTCTCATCAGGATGCAGAACATTACTTATGACCAGTCACAGGCCATGAATAATGGCTTAATGAAATGAACAGTTCTCTAGCAATTCAAACGCAGGTTTGTTAATCAAAACTATTCAGAGCCAAGTTCTGGCATCCCCTCACACACACACACTGAATGACATCCATCCGCAGAGCAGGCTTTTTGCTTTTAATTGCATTTATGGTTTCACAAACTGGGTTGTTTTTTTTTAAATGTCTGACCTCACCTACCCAGCTCACGGTAAAAGCTGGTGTTTGCCTCCACCAGAATAAGTAGTTCTTGCCTCACTCTGCATTAGCACTTGCTGTACAAAACCACTTTGGCAGCGATGATGAATGTGCACATCTTTTCCTTAGCTCCTCCACGTGGAATATCCACACTGGTCAGCAACTGAGCGCTGCCTAAAGCTAAGCAATGATTTAAACATATCTCTTATTCTTTATGTGGGGAAAGTAAGTGACATAGTCTTTATGGGACCTTATGCACAGCAATAAAACAGCATGACCATGTTAATCCATGTGTAGGATTATGCACTGTTCTAGTCAACTTCCCAGTTGAGGTTTCACACTAACATCAGTTCCCTCCTGTGTATTGCCAAACATACTTCAGGCTCTTGGAAAGTGGATTGTATTGGTGTATTTGCAACCCAGTCCCCAAGAATTCCTCTACAAATGTTCCAAGCAGCTGGTAGCTCTAGCTCTTTTCCCCACTTGTAGGAGGCTTCTTACATTTTTTTGCTGTTCTGAACTGTGCCAAGGAAACTAGTACTGTATTTCCAGAAGCAGGAATTAAGTTGGAACATTTAATTTGAAGTGTTTTCTGGATAGTGGTAGTAAGGTAAAGCCCTGGAAACACAGAACTGAATCCTTTATCTTCAGTACTATCTTTACATTGTAAAGCACAGCCTTGACTTACTCATATTAGATAAGAGCTCCAAGAGTGGTTCTCCAGCACTACTCTGGGGCATGAGACTACTAGCAGATGTGGAGATGGTAGGGTATTTCCAGGATCCTGGATGCATTCCTTCTTCCTCTGGGAATCCCAATAGAGACTCTCAGGCATATAGTTACCGGCTTCCATTGTGGTCAGACTCTATGTGTTTGAACAGAACTCTGCATTTTATTTTACATATTCATTTGTAAAAATAATTTTTGGTGCATAATCATCCATAACCAGTTCTTCTTCCTTGGGATCATATTTTGGGAAACAGTTTTCAGCAGTTTCACCCCTGGAATGTATTTCCCCATACTATTAAATGTCAGCGTATATGTATGGGTGAATCAGTGCTCAAAATGGAGAAGAAAAAAACCCTCTAGATTCCTGTCAAAGGATCTCTCTATCAGCAACGGCTGGTGCAGGGGAGGCACAGCTTGCTGTGTTTGGTTTTTGTTTTTTTTTTTTTTTCTTTTTCAGCAGAGTATGGTCTGAGGCACTAGCTGCAATGAGTGGGAAGGGAGGAACAGGGAAAAGAGGGAGAAAAAACAAAAAGACCCGTATCTAGAGAGAAGCCAGGAGTGTTTATCTCTCCCTCCTCTGCCATGCATTCACTGCCACCATCTCATCATCTCTTTCTGCCCTCAGACTTATAAGTAGGGGCAGCTGTGGGGTAATAACCCGATATCAGGGTTTGTCTCCTCTTGGAAGTTTTCAGCAAATTTTCATTGTGGTCATTTCTTTTATTCAGGCATTGTATGTTCTTTATTAGAGAAAAGAGAGGGAAAGGGCAACCCAAACAACATTTCAGGTTCTGCAAGGATCTGCTGGGACAACTCAGGCAGAAAGCAGCCATCTACGAGAGGTGGAAACAGGGGCTGACTTCCTGGGAAGACTATAGGAACATTGCCAGGGCATGCAGGGGTGCAACTAGGAGGGCTAGAGCCCTTCTAGAATGAAATTTAGCCAGGGAAGCTGGGGGCCACCAAGCACAGGGCCACCAAGATGATCAGGGGACTGGAACATCTTTCATATGAGGAAAGACTGTGGGAACTGAGACTGTTTAGTCTGGAGGAAAATTATGGAGGATCTTACTAATATTTACAAATATCTAAATGGTGGGTGTCAGGAGGTTGGGGCATCCCTTTTTTCTATTGTATCTAGTAAAGGACAAGGGATCATGGGATGAAGCTGGAACACAAAAAGTTCCATTTAAACATAAGAAAAACTATTTTACTGTTGAGGTGAGGAAGCCCTGGCACAGGCTGCCCAGGGAGAGTGTGGAGTCTCCTTTTCTGGAGGTCTTCAAGACCCTCCTGGACATGTTCTTGTGCAACCTGATCTAGGTTGACCTGCTTCTGCAGGGGTGTTGGACAGGATGATCTCTAAAGATCACTTCCAACCCTACCATTCTATGATTCTATGATTCTCCAGCAAAGCTTCTATTTTGATTTATTGAAAACTTGTCCAACCAGTTATTTATATTTTATCTGTGAAAGACTCAAAAAATTTCATCTGAAACAGATATTTCCATGGAAACATCCATCTTTGATGAGATGTCATTCCTCAGATGTTTCAGCTGAAGAATTTTGTCACTTCTGGTGGAAAAAAAAAAGAGTGTGGGGCAAAACAAACAAAGACTAAGCTCACAGAGAAACATGCAATGCTTCAAGTTAATGGGCTAAAATGTCAGCTGGTAAACTGCCATAAAGCCAGAGAAGTCAACCAGTCAACCCAAGTCAATGGAGCTATGCTAATTTACACAGAGAATCTGGCCTTAGATTTTAATAGAACCAGCCTGGCAAGCTGTTTCTTCGCTTACCCACCCTCCTCCCTTTTTAATAAGCTCTCAGTCATACTTGGCCTATCCTTTAATAATTCACTCTTCTCTCTTCATGATCCTTCTTCCTTCTCAGGAGATAATGGGATGGGATTTTCTGCTTGTAGCTCTCACAGAAATATCACAGACAGGTTAAACTCTGCACAGCTGGCTACTGGCTTCTAACGTATCCCCTGTGTCTCTTTCTGGACTCTAATATCTATCTTCAGTTTGGCCTTTACTTAGCCAGTGCCAGCTGACTTCAGTGCTATTTGCTATATATCATGATAGATCATGTTGTATTGTAATGTATAGATCTTGGGATATTGAAGTATGAAGCCTACAGAACAATCAATTACTTTAATGGGAGTTGTGTGTGTCTGGCTGCAATTCTGGAAAGCAGATCTATGAGATAGCTCTAGGATACTGTCCAACTTCTGGACCAAGAGACTGTTCTACTGCAGAAGTTACTATTTATTTCTTACTCAGGGCCAAATTGGCAAGGTGCACATTATTGTTTGCTTTTTAAATTGTTATGTGTCACTACAGCATGAATGACCATGTGTAATTGCTCAGTCTTAGGGAAACGCTCTAGTGTTTGATAGGGCTAGGACAAAGGCTGGACTCGATCTTAAAGGTCACTTCCAGCTGAAATGATTCTATGTACCCTGTAGCTGTATGAAATAAATACTTGATGATATCCAGTTCCAGATCGGCAAGTTCCCTTGAAACCAAGATCCAAATTACTGATTTTTTTAAGACCCACCAGACTACTGTTCTCAATGCGTGTCCTTCCCTGTCAGCCACTTTGTTTAAACGGAATAGGGAAGTGTTGATGCAGAAAAACTTTCTGACTTGCAGTCCTTTAAAATCTTGTGCATTTTTATTTTCCTTTTGGAAGATCCTCATTGAAAAATGAATTAAACCTGATCATCTTCTGTGGAAGCAAATAGTTATACTTGATGGTCTCCTGTGTGTCCTGGGTTTGGCCAGGTGTCCTGGGGTTGGCCAGGATAGAATTGAGTCTCCCCAGCTGCAGCTGGGGCCGTGGCCAGGCTGTTCAATCCCATGTGACATCATGCTCGGGATATAAGGGCAGCAGCTGGGCTGGAGCAGGGCTGTAACCAGTGCAGCAACTGCAGTTCTGCTGAGCATGGTTAGCAGTTACATTGGGCATTGCTCCTTTTTCTTTGGCCATTGCTGTAACTGCCTACTCATTGTGGGGTTCTATTAAACTGTCCTTATCTCAACCCAGAAAGTTCTACAACTCTCTCTTGATTCTCCTCCCCATCCTGCTGGGTTGGGGAGGAGTAACTGGGTGGTTTGGTCCTTGTTCAGTTAAGGCTAAACCACCACACTGTGGAAGCAAATAATTTTCAGTCCTCAGAGAATGTGAAGCCTTATTTTCAGTGATGTATTTTAAATGATTCAGTTTGTTTTACCTGGTCTTTTTGACATGGTGGAGTGAAGACTGAGATGTCTTCTCTCTTGGTTTCTCAGAGTGTACCTTTTGCCCACCTTTTTCCAGAATATCTGAGATAATGTTTGTTTGCCTCCAGTACAGAGCTGGTAACTGCATCTTCCAGAGGAATAAGGAATAATGTGTGTGAATAGGTCCCTTACTGAAACCCCGTGGAGATGGTATTGATTAAATCAACCTTTTGAAAAAACAGAAGTGTGACGAATGTTGTTTTAATTTCAGCTCAGCATCTTGATTTTCATTCTTGTTTAATGACTTTTCCTTTTTTTGTTAAATTTAATTGATGGTTATTGCATTTAATTCTAAAGAACATTGCTTTAATTTAAGGGAAAAAAATATCTCTACTCGGAAATTAATATTTACCATCTATATTACACAAAAGGATATGTGGTAAACATAGAAAATAATTAGTAGCTGAAGGAGGAGAACTTATGAGAAAATGATTATGAATATGTAATAGAGGAAATAGACTATAAGGAAATTAAACTAAGAAGTTTACGAGTGAATAATTGACCTCTGAGTATATATGAGCATTCTCTTAACAGCCACTTGATGTGTTGAGACCCACTCAGTATTTCAGACCATTAACCACTTTTTAACTAACCAGTTCTTTGCTATTGACAACAACTCATTCTCTGGAGTTACTTCCCTGCTTTACAGGGTGATTGCTTTCTATATGCATAATGCTTAAAAGACATGTGGTGCCAAAGCTTTGGAGTTGGTGAGAGAAAGGTCATGTGTAATCTGTTACATGTGTGTAAATTTATCCTTAGCCAAAGGAAATAGTTGTAGGGACTAATTTAATCTGCTTCTGGAATTACACTGTTATAAACGAGAGCAACATTTTGTCACTACTACCAGATGAAAACAGGTCTCTTCCCACCATCAGGGCATCAGTCCATAGTTGAGATTTTCAGAACCAAGAGGCTGTAGGTTAGAGTTGTCAGCTTGTTCCAGAGAAAGTCCCATTGTCTTACAACTGAGAGGCCTGATAGGTATGAGCCAGAAAAGTAAAGTTGATAATGGTTCTATTTGAGAAGTAGGTCCCAAGAAACAGAGCATCTGTAAGGGCTAGGCCTTTAACCTGAATTGTATAAATGGAGTGAGCGTGGTCAAAGCTTCCTGAAGGAAGATTAGGTACATTTTTTCAGGATTCAGAAATCATAATGGTAAAAAATAATGTGGTGAAGTTTGTTCATTGTAAAACTTTTGTGTTAGAACAATCCTTGGAGAATGAAGAATCCGAATGGCTGTATATTGAGGGTAAAAATTTTCCTTCTAGCGAGATGAGTTATTTCTAGTGGTTATGGACCAAACACTGCTAAATTATTGCAAATCTTATACCAATGGAACTGGTAGATGATCTCTAAAGGCCCCTTCCAACCCTACCATTCTATGATAACAAAGATATTATATCAGTGGAGCTTTGTCTTTTTTCCTCCTTCCCATTAAAGCTGGGTCCCGCAGCAAACATTTTTTATGTCGTAGAATAGAGGGCAAGTTATCTAGAAAATGTAATGATCAACTACAATATGTGACTGATTGAATCAGGTGAGTAGTGTGAAAGATGAGGTTCACTTGCTGGCCTTGGCCTCTTTGTTTGGCAAAGAGTGATAAGAAGACAAAGCTCAGTTTTATCGTAAGTTAACAAATGACTAAGCAGATGAGAATCTCAAATCAGCTCTTTATTTCATTGTGATCCAAGTAATTAACAGAGTGTTCTTGGAGGTGGTGGAGGACCAACTATAAGAGCTTACCTATCCTCCCCTTCCTCTGTGCTGGAACATAAGAGTAGTGCTTTTGGGAGGTACTGTCAGTATCACTGAAGACTAGGTAGAGCTTTTGAGATTGAAAAGAGCTGGGCACTTAGTTCTTTAGCCTTCTTGGATAGTCCTGATCTACATAGCTGTATTCTATATGAGTCCATACTTAAATTCCCAATCCTACCTTTGGCAATCTCAATGAAAGTCAGCAGTTTTGGGGAGCTAAGGTTATTAGTCATAGGAATTAAATCATAAGCTTATCCCAAAGGAAAGACAAGGACGTGCTCTACTTCAGCTTAGCTTTTCTCAGCAATGAACACTTTTCTTTCTTTCTGGGAAGTGGAGAACCACCCATAAGCTAAAAGCAAGTAGTCCAGAAAAAAAAATATTCCAGATATTTTTTTGGTGATGGTGGGAAAACTTTAAAGGATACAACTACAATACTGAAATAAACAGTATTGATCCCTTAGAATGATCCCTGTCAAAATTTTTGCCCCAGGTCACCTAACACTTCTAACAATTTTAACCTAACACTGTTTGAAAGTTCACATGGACGAGGGACCTTTCCCCTTAGGCAGTTTGGATGAGCTCACCCTTTTCTGAAGGCCGGAGGGACATAGGGACACAGCCAGACTGTGTCAGTTGTCTTCTGGACCATAAAATGCTCCTTGGCACAATATAGTCCACTAGAAGAGATGTAGCTGAAACTTGTTAGACTATATTCAGAAATACAAGGGAGATCCTTCCTCAATTACCTCTTCAGCCAATAGCTGAGATAAGTTGTAAGAGGAAGAGGAAATATATGAGATCTTTTATACAAATCATCCATGTTCTCAATGACAAGACTGTTGTTTGGAGGAGCTGTCACCATTTGAGTTGTAGTTTAGTACTTTTTGGAGCATTCTGCTTTTTTAGTGGTTTTCAGTGTTTGTGGAAAACAGAGAGCATGATGGAGAATTTGGATACAAGAATTGAGGGTATATTTTGAGCTCCTGTGGCTGTGCCCAGTTTCAAAACAAACAGCAGCATAGATATAAAGGTCAAGTTCAAACTGGAGACTAAGACTAAGATGCAAAAGGAGGGAGCAACAGTGTAGACTCCAAGAAAGCATCCTTATGCACCTCTTCTTACAGGTAAACACATATTACAGGTCTGAATGGGTGAACATGAGCTTATACGCTTTCCAGAGATGAGGACAGGGTCCTGCAGAACTAGAAATCTGAGGTGGATGAGTTTGATTGTAAAGTTTCTGAGAAGGGACTTCTGGGGAGGTGGGTTCAGTGTATGAGCAGGGAAATTAGAAGCTAGGTGGTTGTAGAAATCAAAAGATGCAAAGAAATTATCCATAGGAAGGGATCTGAAGAAGTAAAGGTTAGCCTTGTTTAATCAAGGTTAACATTTTCTAAGTGTTTAGATCTGTCTTAAGTCTTCTGTATGCTAAAACATTATTAAACATGGTGTGCCCATTTCATTTTTACTGGCACAAATGAGAAATGAACCTCTCCTCTCACTTGAGCTCCTATTGCATGCAAGATCAAAATCAGAGCCCAGAGGCATTTGGAGTTTGAAAGAAATGTTTTTGTTCTTGATGTCTATTTTTGCTGCCTCTATTTAGAGCAAACATAGCCATGGCTGGGAATGAATACAGTGTCTCTGAAGAGGTGAATTATTCCCAGCCAATCTCTGGTGGCAGAAGTGTGGTACCTTATGGGCTTGAAATAGACGATCCTCATTAACCACATGTTGGGCCAAACTCCATTAATTTCTACAGACCCTCAGGGCTGAATTTAGCCCATTATAACAAAGTGATGATATCATTAGAAACTATTTTTGTGCCCTGTGCTTTAAGTTGGATACTATGATATTGTGTAAACTACACAAAGACAAGATATTTTGGCTTTTTGGCATGAAGTAGTTTCTCCGTATTTGTCCACGTTTTTCTCAAGAGTTCCAAACAGTACTAATTAGTGTACACTAATGATGGTTGAAATTCAGGGACAATTAATGCAGTGAGTGTGTTGAGGGTATTCGTGGTGTCTTCAGAACCAGGTCCTTCTAAAGATGTTTTAAGAGAGCTGTGTGATGTGGTGGTATGTTGGCCAGTGATCAGTGGGACTTTACTAGTGGCAGTGATTGTGGGAGTGACAAAGATATAGAGTGAAGGAAAATAGGCCAGGCTCTGGGCAAATTTTCCACTAAAATCTCTGGCACGACCCACCTAGGGCTATTGCATGTTGATACATGTGCTTCCCTCCTTCTGGTCTAGGTTATATAGAGACCTCTCAGGCTTTGCTGGTGTTGAGGCATCAGCTGAGGAAAGAATGGAGACAATGAAGTTGCTCAGGCTGACATCACAAGTCCATCCCGGGACTAAGACAGTTGGCCATACCCCTTCCCACAATTGACAGTGGGAAGCTAAGAAGCAGTTGACATACCTGGTCTATGTGCTACTTCTTAAGTCCTGCCTTCAAGTTGTCTTTCCATTGGTCACCTGTCTTGTGGCTTTTGACCATCTTAAGATTCTGGTCAGTGTCTCATGAGCTCAGGTCTCCAATCACTGATGGGGTTTAGCAGCACAAATAGGACTCACCGAGTTCATACAAATTTTTCTGCCAAACGTACACAATGTCTCCAAATCAGGGTCCCCTCCTTCAGCTGAGGTTAAGGGGGTGAAGGTGGCTGCCTTGCCAACATGTGACAGTTTGCTGTGATGTTATGTGATGCTGCTCTTCTATGTTGTTATTCCCATGGCAATGACAACAATCGTTTGACACATCATGCTGCCTGATGCGTGCCTGAGCTGTGCTGGACTGGCTTTACACCTGCTCAATAATTAACGCTCTTGCTAGCTTCAAGATCAGGCATGTAATAAGCTTCAGCCACTCTGAGAACAGCTTCACTGGAGCAAAAAATCCGGTTAAAGAGAGAAACATAGCAGGCAGTGAGCTGCTGAGTCATTACACAGCCCTCCTTGTTTAGCCTTACACTAACACAGAGGATCAAAGGTGAGGTGACCTTGTGCGTTGGAGGTGAAGCAAAGTCCTCTGCACTAGCTGGAATGTGCATTAGCTCTGGAATGCAGACAGGCAAACACTGTCTCTGTTGGCAGCTGGAGGCATGGGTTTAAGATCATCTGCATGTAAGAGGACAAAGCTTCGTGTGTACCCAAAACCCAGTGAAAGTGGTGGAAAGACTCCCATCAGTTGTGAATCAGGTGCTCAGAGAGAGTATTCTGAGATCTAGTCTTCTGGCCAGGATTGTGATTAGTCTGGGTGATGTTTAGTTTTGGTCCCCTCTGTTTTGAAGCTGACTGAAGCTCCTGGAAGGCCTAGAAACCTCTCTTTAATTTGCTAATTAGGAAACTTGCATCTTGTCCTGTAATTTCACGATTCTCATTATAATCGCCAAACACACGTTAAAATGTGTCATGTTTTAAAGATTACTATTTCTCATCCCATCTCCAGCCCACTCTTTTTATTTTAGTGGTCTGAATATCAATATTGTTATTTCTGGATATGTGTGAATCAGTGGTTCCACACTTGCTCATTTCTATACCACATTCTGCCCTGTGTAATTGAACTAAGAAACCTTTTGACTACTTTTAGAGGGATTGTCTGGCAAAGCCTCTTTCACTGACTTGTCAGTTGGATCCAAAGCAACAAAGAGCCCAGTGTTGTTTGCCAGATCTCCTCCATTGCTCTGAAAGGTGTAGCACAGAGAACTCAAGAGGTGGTGGTCAAGGTGAAAGCAAGACTCTCGTTTTTTGTTTAAATCCCTTGCTCTGTTTTGGGCTCACAGGTGTTGCCACAAGGCACAGACTGGTATGATTCATCTCTTTTAACCTGAGACATCTGCAGAGTGGACATTTACTTCTGAGTAATCATCCAGGACCACCTTTACAGTCCAGCAATTTATTTCATCCTGAAGAAGACATTTGCAAGACATGCCTAATTGAGTTATTTCCTAAAAGACCCTGGTTGTCTTCATGGACTCTAATGGGGTCTGGCAAATAAGCTCAGAGACAGACATCTACAGCTGAGGTATAGAGATTTGATTAGAGAGCCTCAGATTTACAGTCTCGTTTTCACTGGATCTCAGAGTTTCAAAATCTATTGAGCCTATTTTCACTCCAGCCAGTCATCTCTGGATCTGAATTTGCCTCTTTCCAGGATATTATATGATTTGGTTCCTACAACATCTGAACATATGGCCCTTCGGAGAAGTCATGCTTCCATACTTTCTTGCCCTAGGGCACACCTCTCTTTCTAACCAATCTCTAGGAAATATTTTGTAACAGGAGAATCTCGATTGGATGGTTGTGCTTCTTTCCATTACTACTTGGGAAACCACAACTGTCCAGAACACTCATGAGCAAAAAAGGCAAGAGGACAGAAAACCCAAACAGGCCTTCCCTGGACAAAGGCTATCATGATGCCCTTGTAAGCCAATCTACTTGCAGAACAGGAAAGCTGAATCTGGATCATGCCATATAATACACACTGGGATCCTTCTGATGAAAGAAGCTCTATAAACAGAAAATATCTCTATTGATTATAAGTGACAGCAAAAGGGAAATGTGTGATTTAAAGCAGTGCCAGCTCTGGTCTGATGTCAGATAAACAGCACTGAGGCTGCTGGTCAAATGGTGCTTTCCACTCTACACCAGTCGTGTTCAGACAAACTGCTGGGGAAGGATAATTTTTTCTGTCAACCCCAAGGAGGTCTGTGTTTTACTATATGTCTTTCCTATAGAGATAAAGACATGGACACTGCTGACGTGTTACATTCCTCTTATCTGAAACAATTGTGCAATCCCCCTGGTGCAAATCTCCTGCTTCTTAGCCTGGTGCAAGCAAGCTCTGCCATCACAAAGAGGAAGGGAGGTTTGGCATGGCAGTGCCTTCCTAAAGCAAGAAGTGTGACTTGTCAGCAGGAAAATAATGAAAGTGATTATATACAAGGTGGCAAAATGTTGGAAGTTAACACAGGGACCTTCCAAGAAGCACCATGCAGTTTCCACAGCAATTTCTCCTCTCTCCACGTGTCTTATGTAAGGTAACAAGAGACTGACTTGCTCAGCTGGATAATCTTCCAAAAGTCTGGACAGGACTGTCATACTGCAGGCTGCTGTTACGTGATCCATCTTTGGAAACACAGTCTCATCAGGAGCACTTCCAAATCATATGCTTCCAAGTCCTGTTGTCCTGAATGATTTTCATCTCATGCAACTTCAGGGGAATGAGTGCCTCTTTAGATGCCCTGGGTTGTCAGAGATATTTGCATGAGGCTAGCAGATAGATGGGACCTGTGTGAGACCTGTGCCAGGAGAGTTTAGATTGGAGATTAGGAAGAACTCTTATACTAAGAGGGTTGTCAGACACTGTACCAGGCTGCTCAGGGATGTGGTGGAGTCTCCATCCCTGGAGATATTTAAAAGATGCATAGAGGAGGTGCTGAGGGACATGGTTTAGTTTAATGATGAGCTTGGCAGTGTGAGGTGAGTGGTTGGACTCGATGAGCTTAAATGTCTTTTCCAACCATAATGATCCTATGATTCTTGAGTGGCACTAGAAGCCGGGTGAGATACACCAGGGCATCTCAAAGAGCATGAGATGCCTGTATTTAGGCACCTGCATTCTTTCCTGCACACCTACACTCTCAGTCTCCATCAGAGCTGGTCACTCTGGGCTGTTTTTGCAGTCAGCATAGAGACATGAGTATTTTCAAGGTGTGGTTTAGCCAAACTGTTTCAGACACCTTTTTGAGGAGGAGGTGAGTTGTTCCCTAGACACCACAAACTGTCATAACTAGATTCCTGTGACTGAAAAGGGAACTAAAATACAGATATTTGCATGCAATTAGATGAATCTCATCCCAGTTCTGGTCTGTCTCACATTGACATTACCTTAATACCAATAAAACAGCAATCCACAGATCTGATTTTACTTGTAATTACAACAGTGTTGATGAGATTAGTTTCAGAACCACAATTTGGCAGTTGTCCCCCAAAGTAAGCTCTGATAGATATTCATTATGGTAATGTTTTCATGGCTCCCTGTGTAAAAACAAGAGGTTCAGTTAAAAGTTATTTGTTTGGATTCAGGCCAATTGCAAACAGCTTCAATTTTAACAGGGTGTCCCGTGATGCTTTCAATTACAACGAGGTGAGTAAGAGATGTTTTGTTTTGCTGGCAATGCTGAAAGATAATTACACACATCTATATTGTTCTTGATCTAATAGAAAAGTTTCACTCAATCCCAGAGAAAACATTTCAGTTTGCTCTTAAGCATTTTTCCTGTTAAGAAGAAAAACAGAGTGAAAGAAAATCTCTGAA
This sequence comes from Urocolius indicus, assembly GCA_013401255.1. Lineage (NCBI taxonomy): Eukaryota > Metazoa > Chordata > Aves > Coliiformes > Coliidae > Urocolius > Urocolius indicus. The sequence goes on from WBNH01000681.1 coordinate 119,220, forward strand.
CAAAGAGACATTTCATATTGAAGTCCATCTCAAGCAACTTACGGTTTTTAATGCTAAATGAATTCATTTGGCAAAACGAATAGAAATTCAGCGTTGCATTTAACCTCACAAAACCACACTCAGGCTGTTGCAGCTGCAGTGTTCAAAAAGCCACAGAGCTTTGGACCCTTGCTGGCAGGGTGAGGGGGACCTGGGGTGGTCCCTGCAGGTTGATGACAGCACGTTAACAAAGGACTCTTGGAACCCTTCCCTCCATGATGCATCCACAAGCTAAATGTTCCTGGTACTATTTGCAACATGGTCATATGTCACAGCAAATGCCAGGTACAATAAGACTCAGACAGTAAAACTGAGTATAAATAGATGAGGGAATTCTTGGCATTAGTTCTGGAGCAGTTTGGGACTGGAACAAGTGAAAAATATGATTTCTTTAAAAGAGAAGTTTCCTGTAAGAAAATTCCCCCTATTTCCCCCCCTGTTCTTTCCACAGATTCCAGTTTTTCACTGGGGAGAATCCATCTGTTTCAAGCGAGTTCAACCAGAATCTCATTTTGCTGAACTGTCCTGATTTGGGATGCAAACTGAACTCTGCAAAGCTGACCTTTCCCATGGGAGCAGAAATTTTCTGAAGTTTGCTCATCTCTAGTTGCTCCTCACACAGAAATGGCGTAAAGGAAATAAACAGCCACTGTCCTGGTGCAGACAGGAGAGCCACCTGGTAAGTGGGTTAATTTGGATGGAGTTCCCTGGTGACAGCTCCTCTGCCTCTCTTCTGCCCAGGGAAGCCTTTGCAGTGATCAGCTCTGCAGGCAGGGCATTCATAAGCTTCCCTTGAAGGCAAAAATAATCTGACATATAGAGAAACTCAGAGATCCTGTCCTACAGGATTCATTTACATCGCAGGTCAGGCTGGCATCAACAGAGCACCACAGCAAAAGGATACCCTCATTCTAGATGTGAAAATGTTCTACGTCTCAGCAAAGCTGAGACCTTAAAGGGTTTTTTTTTTTTTTTTACTAGGCTCCAAAAGCACAGTAGTGGTAAGGACCAGTGAGAGGAGGCAGGATGGATCTGTGTGTGTTGCTCTGGATAGAGGCAACTGGTTCTTTCTTCTTGCCTCTGTCTCTATAACATGACTGCCAGGAGATATTAGCCTCTAGAGGTGGTGAAAGCCCCAGGCAGAGCAGCCTTGAAGCAGCTGATGGTGACAGCTGGACCCTCAGGTACAGAGCAGTACTGGTTTTCTCTGCTGCACGTGTATAGTGCATGGGATGCAGGGTTGAGTGCTTCTGCCTCATTGCAGCAAAGACAAATGTGCCCTCTGAGCACTGCAGTCTGAGCCCTGAAGTATTCATGGCTTTCCATGCTGAGCTTCAGCCTCACTGCAGCTATAGTATAGTATCAGTCTTACACCTCTCATCTGAGGATAGCAAAGTGCCCTGCAAGCAATTAAGTCTCACAATCCCCCTGTGAGCTGGGGAAGAATTATCTCCTCATTTTTACCTGTCTGGAAAATGACACAGAAATTAATTGACTTCTTCAAGGTCACTCAAAGAGTCAGTGGGAGATTTAAAAATGAGACCCAGGAGTCCTGACTGCTGGTCCTTTCAAACCACTAAATACCCAACATCAATTGCTAGAGGACCTGCTCATATGCTTTGCAATTTTGATTAAAGATTCAAAAAGTATTGGAGTTTTAAAGGAAAATAAAACTCACTACAACTTTACCCAGCAATGCATGACCAGGCACAGCCCCTCTGGGAATACAAGCACTACTTAAGAAGAGCTGATCTGATGTATGCTCTGCATACACTTGAGGTCTTAGGCTCAATGCCAGCTGGCACAAGCAGCGGGTCTGGCTCTTGCCGTGGTGGGCAGCTCAGGTGGCTGGCAGGGCTTTGCATGTCCATGTCCAGAAGATGAAGTCCTGAACTGAAGAAGCAGCAAGCTGTGGGTTTACGCCTTGTACTGGCTTCTCCATGTGCTCTTTCCTGGTGAGGCCTTGTCTGGAGTCCTGTCTCCAGTTCTGGGCTCCCCAGTTCAAGACAGACGGGGAACTGGAGAGTCCAGTGCAGGGCTACCAAGATAATGAGGGGACTAGAACATCTCTCTCAGGAAGAAAAGGCTGCAGGTCCTGGGGTTGTTTATCCTGGAGAAGACTGAGGGAGGGCCTCATTAACACTAACAAGTACCTAAAGGGTACTTGTCAGGAGGGTTGGCTGACACTTTTTTCTCTTGTCTCCAGTAACAGGATAAGGACAGGGTAATGGACATAAGTAGAAACACAAAAAGTTCTACTTAAACACAAGGAAAAAATTATTTAGTTAAGGGTGAGGGAGCCCTGGCACAGGCTGCCCAGGGAGGGTGTGGAGTCTCCTTCTGTGGAGGTTTCCAAATCCACCTGGACACGTTCCTGATCTAGGTGGACCTGCTTTAGCAGAGAGTCTCTAGAGGACCTCTCCAAACCCCACCTTTCTGTGATTCTGTTGTGTTATGTGTTCAAAAGCATGTAAGTTAGCTGCTAAATACAAGTAACCTGGGCTTTTAGAATGACATGTGGAGTTCAGTGCATGCACCTCCTGTTCTGTTTGCAGAGCTCATTTCTTCTGCAACCTCATTTCTTCAACCAGCAAACAGGTACTCCCTCCCAGCACACCCATTGCTCTCTTCTTGGTGCAGCCCATCCCCATAAATGCCCCATAGCAAGACTGGCCAGGGGAGCACAATCTGCTTGTTCATTTGCTCTTGCCTGCTCACACCCCTCTGAGATTACCACTTCCCACCCCTCCATCAGCAATATCTTTCCCAGCCACGTGGCTTCAGCAGCCTGACTCTCTGTTACCCTCTAGTGCTAGACCAGGTGGGTGACAGGCATCTCCCCAGAGTAGACAGGTGCTGTAGGCAGCAATAGGTTGTCCTCTCCACTCCCAGCCACTCCAAATTCAAGTCCTAGCCCCAGCAACTCGTTGTAGGGTGCTCAATTTCAGTCACTGGATAGTTTGCTGAGCCATTTGCTCTGCGTCTCACACAGTGGTTGGGCAGCTTTGTTAGCTTATTCTTGGTAGCATGAACAAGCATTTTGGTTCACTAGATCAGGCACCTATTGTGTGTTGTGGGTTTTTGTTTTCCTTCCCTCCCTTCCTAAGACTCTCTCTGGCATCTCAAGTTTTGTTCTACAAACTTCATTCACTGTGGTTTTAGGGAAGGGACTGGTAGCTGGTTTGCCCATGCAGAGGCTGACGGTGAAATGCCTGCCAGGAACATTTAGAGAAAACTCATTCTGTTGGACACTCTTATTTTTATAGAGAAGTCACTGATGAGTGGGGCCAGAGTTTGCTCCTAGTCTGCATCAGTAAGGACTTGGACACAGGAAGATGGACAAAATGCTAAAGTCTTCTTTTGCTTTCTCCCTAGTCTCAGAGGAATATTGACATTGGTTTCCAAAGAGCCAGGTTTTCCCCTCTCTGCTAGGAAAGGAGGAGTTGAGCACCTTAAGAGCCTAGCCTTTATGGATAAGGCTGAAGACAGCCCATTGGGTTGGGACCAGAGAACTGGGATCTGGCCAGGATGAAGTGGGAAGCTTGAAAGGGGAATGGCTTTCCAGAGGAGAGTGGAGAAAGGAAATCCCTTGCAGCAGTTGAGCTCTAACCCTCCTTCCCTCTCCGCTTCCAGGGGAAGAGGATTAGCATTTTTCCCTAGTAGGATTTGTCAGTGTTGGGCACCCAAATTAGGTGCCTTCTTGTCCTAGTGTAGCCACAGCCCTGAATGCCAATGATTCAACACTGGAAACACTAGTAAAGCTACTTTCTTTTTCATACCTTTGTATTTCTTTTGTTTCTTAATGAGTGCCGCCAATTCCTTATTTCACGAATGCCAATGTGGATTATAACTTACTCATCTGAAAAACGTCCAGTAATCATATTGGCTGAGGACCTGAAGCTGTGTAATCAGGAGCTTACTTTGGCCCCCTTACACATTTGAACCTGTTTTTCTGAGAAGCTTAGTTTGTTTATCAACGTGCATGAAATTGCAGCTTGTGGTTTTCTGTCCTAGTGCATCTTGTCTGACCATATTTTAGCTTCACCAAGTGTTCCCATTAATAGAATAAACATCAGCATTCGTATAAATCATTTACGCTTTGAGATCCTGTGATAAAGCACGGTAAAAGTGTCTTGCCTACACCAGTGAACTGAGTAATGCAAACATCCTGTGATATAGATAAGGAATGTTTTTAGAAACTTTATGGCCAGAAACAGCATTTGATCTTTGAGTCTGAGCACTTGTATGAGCCATAAAAACTCAACCACGTGTTTCTGTATTGTGTCCAGCAAAGCATTCTTGAGTAATGTGTCTGTTCTTGGAAAACATAAAGGGCACTGTTCAGTTGCTTGAGTGGAGGTGTATGGGGTTATTTTTTTGAGATGCTGTGGGAATGTAAGGCATCCACACAGGTCTGTTAGAAAATAATGCAGGCCTACAGGCTACCTCCCTCTTGGAGCAGCTGCTGGAATTTGGACAAGATACCCTTAAGACCCCTAAGAGATGCGAGATATCTATGTGTTGTCAAGAGTGCTGGGCAATCTGCATGGTGTGAAGGGTAGAGTTCTGACAGAGACAGTTAAATTCAAGTGTCTACAGAATGGTGTTCAGATGAGCATTCAGGGTATGAGTCATTGAATCCAGTCAATGGACTCCAGAGAATGATTCCTTTGGTCAGGGAACAACGCTCTTGACTGCAATAGAAAGACTCAGTTTTCTAGGTTGACCTGCTTCTGCAGGGGAGTTGCACTAGGTGATCTGTAAAGGTCTCTTCCAACCCTACCATTCTATGATTCTAAGCAGCCGCACCTTTTGCTGTGTGAGATGCTCCAGATTATCCCAGACAGCTGATACCCAGAATACCTGTGGCATCTGCAGAGGCAGACATGACAAAGGGTTTAGAAGAGACCAGGTCTGGATGACATTGAAATCCAGAGAGATGCAAGTCTCCATAGATCTGTTATCATATCTGCTGGCAAATATGTGTGCAGATACCTGATATATCCAAAAAGCAATAAACATGTCTCAATTGGAAAACTGAGCTGAGTGCCAAAATTGGAGATCTCTCCCAACTAGACATTGATAATATAGAATCATAGAATGTTAGAGTTGGAAGAGACCTTTACAGATCATCTAGTCCAACTCCCCTGTAGAAGCAGGTTCATCTAGATCTGGTGGCATAGGAACACGTCCAGGCAAAGTTACATCTAATGTGGCCACTTCTGACTCCCTTTACCGTAAGTGGCAGGAACTGTGCACTCCAAGGGCGTGATTCATCTGCTCAATTTTAATTAGTCTTCTCTAGGAAGACAAGATTTTCTGTGTGGTCTCAACAGGGACTAAAAGTTACATAGCAAGATAGGAGTCAGCATTGGCTTTTTCCTGTAGATACAGTCAGTTAATCAGGAGAATTGCATCTTCAGGATACAGACAGTTCACTAATTCCTTTGATAGATTTTCCCTGTGACTGGTAATTCTATCATCTGAATTTTTCTGGTTTGAACTTCTGGCTTCGGTGTATGTTCTGCATCTCCTCAGTAGATTGAAGGATCCTTTAGCACTACACCGAGTCTTATTTTCTGTTCATCCCATTGATAAAATGAAGAGCTGGAGCTGCTCAAGGCCTTGCGAGGTGCTTAAGGGCTGAGATAACATATTGTTGAACACATTGTTTCCATCAAAATGAGGACAAATAGAGCAAATTATTTAGTGATTCCCTATCATGAGATAACTGACTTCATAACATCATTGTGATATGAGCATCTACAACAAGGGAAAGCAAGGCCATGTGCAGGACACATAGGAATGGGAGGGTTTAACTGCATATCAAAATGTGAATGTCCAAAGAGAGAGAGCAGGAAACTGTAGGGAGAATATCCAAGGGACATAGTCACAGGAATACTGTCAGTACTTGCTGAGAAAATGGAGAAGAGTGATAATATATTTGACTTTCATGTCTTGAGTTATCTGCAAAACAGGTTGTAGCTGTGCAGTCAGAAACAGCTTTTTCCCCACCATTTCTAGACACAAAAAAAATCCAAAACACTTTCTCAATGAACGATTGTGCTGCAGAGATCTTGATCCTACGATAAATTCTCCTCGTGGAAGCAGCTCTGAATTTTGACAATACACCTGTCTTGAAGCATTCTGGCTGCCTTCTTCAGGATACGTTCTTTTAATCCTGGGTTTTGGAACAGGATGTTGGGTATTCTTTGTCTCCTTTTAAACTGCACAACAGTTTAGAAGAGGCAATGGGGAGAGTTCAGAGCAGGGCAGGCTGGATGTAATTGGACCACTAGCAGGTGGTCTCATCTCCCTCAGAATGGATCACAACACCGTAGCTAACCTCACTGGTCATAATCTTGGCTGTGTATCCCACAGGAGAGCTGTGAAGAAGACAGGCACATAGGATACCTGAAGCCAAGTCGGATTTCAGGCTAATTAAGAGAGAAGTCCCTTGATACTGGATATTGCACATCAAGGAAGACAAAAACTTGAATGACAGCCCAGAAAAGAGTGCTAAGGCAGCTGCTAGTCACTATCACCCAGTGCCTCTGATCCCAAGTGGAGCCTCTGTGCATGGATACCATTTTTTTTTTTTCACTCTTACTGCAGAGAGTGTAAAAGAGGAGGTGGACTCCATTATAGATGATGTGAGCAAGATGAACAGATATCTGTGTTATGGCTTCTTGTTGTGATTGGGTGAACTGGAAAAGTACATTGAGCCACTCTGCTTTATTTTCTCCATCTGCACAGTGGAACTGGTAGGACAAATCCAATGAGTATCTCCTGAGCTGTGTAACTCTAACTGGTCTAACTCACACCCTCTGATGGCGTAAATCAATTTCCCATGGGGCTTACTGACAGGGATTCTGGCCTGGAGCTTGCAAAGAAGCCAGAGGTTCACATGCAACATGTGAATCTTATCCCTGGGGTGAAAAACACTGCCAAGTCTGGGAGCAGGAGGGGGATTGTCCTTGCTAGAAACATCACAGTGTTATCCTGGGGAATGGAAAAGAAAAGAAGACCACATGCTGTCCTTTTTCCAGGAAGACTTGCGCTGAATTTTAAACAGCCTCCCTCAAACCTCCCCCCATGACAGAAAATATCACTTGTAAAGGATATAATTTGTGCTGGCAGGCTTGTGTCACCCAAGTCACATGCAGACATGTACTCCCTGCTGTTTTCTTCTCTGCTTTGAAGGGATGTGGTCTTGGCAAGTCTGGGCATCCCGATGAGGCCCCTGTAGAGCAGAGGCCCTACTATAGCATGTGTGGGCTAGTGGGCTTTGTAGGGGTAAAAACATCCCCTCCGTAGCTGCAGCCACCTCTGCATATGGCCTGGGGCACTGCTGGCACTGTGTGTCTGCACTGTCCCAAGCACTAGTTGTTTGCTAAGAGGTCACATGCCTGTGAGGTCTGCTGAGGGAGACAGTTCTTGCTTCTTCTTCGGCAGATATCCCTGCTTTTGGCCTTGGACTTGTATTTTTCCTGGCTGAGAGATCGCTTCTCGCTCCCTCAGCATTGCTGTGTTTGCAACACAGATGGTGCTCACAGCACCTTCCTTTCCAAGCCTGACCTTGCAGCAATCTCTTTGCCTCTAACTAGAAAGCTGACACAGCTGATCGCTCTGCATCCTACAAACCCAACCTGTGCTGGAAGGGAGCTGTGAGACTCTTGGGAAGCCCTTGGCACATCCATGTTGTGACCTATTATAGGAGACCTTTTGCAGGTCTTCAAGGCTGTGCTGCCCACATGATGATGGTGTTAGGGTGGGCGGCTGAGTGCTAACTGTGCTACACAGACTGTGTGCCCTGATCCATCTCAGCATTAGGGAAGTGCTTCTTCTGTTGGAATTATTTATGTTTAAATATCAAAAAAAAAAGCCCTGATCATACTAGACCTCTCCTCTGCCCTGGTGATGCCTCATCTGGAGCCCTGTGTCCATTTCTGGGCTCCCCAGCTCAAGAGGAACAGGGAACTGCTGGAGAGAGGCCAGTGCAGGGCCAGCAAGATGCTGAGGGGACTGGAGCATCTTCCTTATGAGGAAAGGCTGTGGGAATTGGAGCTGTTCAGCCTGGAGAAGACTGAGGGAGGATCTCATTAACACTTAAATGTACCTAAAGGATCGATGTCAAGAGGATGAGGCAACACTTTTTTCTGTTGTCTCCAGTGACAGGACAAGGGGTAACGGCCATCAGCTGGAACACAGAATTTTCCATGTGAACACAAGGACAAACTTGTTTGGTGTTGAGCTGAGGGAGCCCTGGCACAGGCTGCCCAGGGAGAGTGTGAAGTCTCCTTCTCTGCAGGTTTCCAAACCCACCTGGACACATTCCTGTGCCTCCTGATTAAGGAGAACCTGCTTTAGCTGAGGTTGGGCTGGATGAGCTCTAGAGGTCTCTTCCAAATCCCCACCATTTATGATTCTATGATTCTGTCTTGTCTCATTGTGAAACTTTTGGAGAATTAAGTAAGTTCACAGCACCATCCAACCAAACAAGTACCGCATCATTTTGGGAAGCAAAACTTGAGCTTCTCCTGTGTGCCAGCCCAGCAGGTGCCTTCTGAAGCTTGTTTGTAAATTAAGCAGATACATGGCTCTCCTAGACGTCAGGGAGACACATCTGTGAAAGTGCTCTGATGAATATGAGTCTTAAGCCACTGATGGCCCTCAGCCCTTTATGACACCTATGAGACAATTCAGTTGCTTGCTTGTTCAAAGACAGCAGTGAATGAAAGGCACCATGGTAGTCTCTAGACACTCCTACTAGTTTAAGATCCCATTTATCAATCCAGTATAATGACATTTTACACCTGTTAGAAAGCACTTCAAGATCTGCCAGTGATAAGTGCCTTTGAGATGCCAAATATTGCTGTTATTACTTATCCCGATGTCAGAAACATGCTCACACCTAATAGTAGATGGATACTCCTGTAAACACCTTACCATCCCATCAGCAAAATGATGTCAGGAAGACAGTACTCATGCCTCCCTAGCCATACAATGTGCATCTGAGAGAGGTAAAGTGACCTACTCAAGGCTACACAGCAACATATGGAAAAAGGGTAACTGATCTCAATACTGTATCTCTTGACTGTTCAGTAAAGATCAGGTTAGCAGAGTAAAGCAGTCTACAGAGAAGATTCCTTGCCCTTCCTGGTCTTTGTGCAGAGCTGTGATCATCCTGAGCAGTGAGCCTGTGGTGAGTGAACTTCTTTCTGTATTACTCATAATATTCTGTTGCCTCTTCAGCCCACTCATAAGCACAGCTATTGAATCCCTTCTAGGATTCAGCACATTCATGTAAGTACTTGGTACAGACAGAAAGTTTCCCCTAAATTATTCTGGGGGGGTCTGGAAACTGGGTTCTTCTATACCTTCATCTTTCAGGTAAAATATACTCTTTGAACTTTCACTGGAAAAGGAAGAAAGTATTTCTGTTTGAAAGCCTGACACTTGATGAGGGACATTGGACTTGCCCAGCCAGACAGCGTGTGAACAGAACAGGAACCGGGTCCCCATCAGATCTAACACCTGTCCTTGATTAGACAAGCTTTAATCTGGGGTGATTAAGTAAATTGGAGTTCAGTGGGAACAGTGAGGGTTGTTGCACCTTGGTGAGTCATCTCCTCAGTGGCTCCATTGGCAATGCCAGCCTGACAATGGGACGAGTGGATGCTCCTGTGAGCAGACATTGGAGGCAACACTAAGATGACCTGATGGAGCCGTCTAGAAAAACTTGTCCTGCTGAGGGTTTGGTCAGAGATCAAGAGAGTACCTCAGTTTTCAGACACCTCAAACTTAAGCTTTCTGTGAAGTGTCATGAAAATACATTTCATAGAATCACAGAAACTTTATTATGGTTGGAAAAGACCTTTAAAATCGTTGAGTCCAGCCACTAACACTGCCAAGCCCATCACTGAACTAAACCGTGTCCCTCAGCACCTCATTGATGCATCTTTTCTGTTTCTCCAGGGATGGTTACTCCACTACCTCCCTGGGCAGCCCATTCCAGTGCTTAAGCCTCATGGGGAAAAGTTCTTAATTGTTGTGGTTTAGGACCATGTAGGAGCAAAGGACCATTGATCAGCCAAAAGTACTGAGGGCCTTTGGAAAGCTCTAAGGACAGGGAGGGCTCAGTTGCCACTTATGGTCCCAGGAAAAACAGACAAGACTACTGAATTTGAGGAAAAATGTAAAAACCAAAACATAACAAACAGAGAATACCATAGAGTGGCACAATGATGAAGAGCACAATCAGCCCCTTAAGACCACCTTCTCCCCACCCCTCCCCTCTTCCCAGCCTCAGAGCTCTGATCCTGGTTTCTTTATCTCCTCCTACCTGAATGGCTCAGGGGGGCAGGGAATGGGAGTTTCAATCAGTCTATTCCTGATGGCTTCTGCCATTTGTCTCTCCTCAGGGCAGTTGGGCTCCGCACCAGTCCTCCCTGCACCTCTGTGGGTACCTCACACACACGGCAGCCCTGCATGGGCTGCTCTGATGTGTGTTCATCCCAAAGGCTGCAGTTCCTCTCTGCCTCTCGTGTGGATTTGCTCTGAGGCACACAGGCTCTCCAGCACGGCCTGTGCCATGGCCCCTCCTCACACAGTCTCTCACCTGTCCGAGTGCACTCACATGGAACTGCTGGTTGCTCTCAGTCCTGCCATTGCCCTCCTTGGGTTGCAGGGGCACAGCTGTGTTCTCACCACAGGTTGCAGAGGGGAGACTATAGAGTCTGCATGGTCTGTTGCATCTTGTACCACTCCTACACCTTATCTTCCAGCTCAGATTTCCCTTCCAAAATAGTGCTGGCACAGGTGCCAGATTAGCGCAGCCAGGCTGGAGGTGGATCCACCTCAGAGTCGAGGGATGTTTCGAGAACTGTTTACTGGGACCAGCACTGCAGTTTCCTCCTCCTGTTATGAAGCAAAAAGCAGATGCACACAAAGCCATGACACTGATCTCCAACCTTAACCTCCACTGGTGCAACTCGAGCCCATTTCCTGTGTCCTATGATTCATTACTGGAGAGAAGAGATTGACCCAGGGCTGCACTCTGGAGTCCCATCACTGAGCTCAGGCTCACAGAACCTTGCACATTCCCTGGTGGCTTTGCTCCTGCTGCCGCTGAAGACATCAATTCAAGTTAGAACAGGCCAAGATTTGTAAAGAGAAACCAAGGTGGGATTTTTCCAAGGGGAAAGTATTTTTCCTGAGATTTTTTTCCCCAAGTAATTTGCATTTAATTATTTCATTTCTGAGGCCCTGCTTTAAAAACAGACCTATGAGCTAAGCAGGGATCATTTTTGCAATATTTCCTCTTTTACCTCACTTTCTGCCACAGAACTACTCCTCAGTGGGTGCTATTAATAAATAAATACTTCCTTTGTCCCCTCCTCCTTCAAGCCAACCCAAGGGAACGAGATAGCACTTTAACAAGTCATTGTTAAAGTGATGGTAAATATAAAACCTTGATGGAGAGCTGTGGTGCAGGAACAGATTGCCCAATATTCTTAGACAGATGAAGACGTGCATGTCATTAATAAAACATCTTGTTACATGGCTTCTAAATATTTTTCTCATCTCAGTTAAGATCATTACCTCTGCTTACTTGAAAAGGCAGATAACTTGATGAAGGTTCTTGTAATAAGCATTGTTGGAGCCATCATCTGCCAGAGTATCTTGGTAATTAATGGTTGGTTGAAATTCCAGTGCATAATTGTCTTCACATTCTCAACTCTGACTGTGCTCAGATCCTAATGGGACATTTGTAGAGAAAACTGTAGGGCAGTGGGAGTTTAATTGATCACAAATGCTCATCAACCAGGTGTGCTTCAGTGGTGTCATGTCCCAGTGGTGCCACTTCAAGAGTGGCTGTCAACATGCAGGAAAAAAACCTTGCTGGGCATCTGGGCTGGTATTTTCTAGCAATTTGCAGTGCCTAATGTTCTTGTGTGGATTTATGAATTAGCTTATGAGCTAAGATCACAGGGACTTTTTTTCTTCTGTTGGCTCCTCTGAGCTCTGAGCATCATCTTGTGTGGTGACACAAGGTGCCTGTACAGGAAGGACCAGGCGATCTAATACTAAATATTTTCTGGACCAACTGGCATCTTACCTTTTCAGCTCGCAGCCCAGCTAGTACAGGGCTCCAAACCACTGCACTCATTGAGCTCTTTCTCTTCTACAGAATGGCACGAGAAGTCCTTTCTCCTTGTCCTTGCTGCAGCCCTGCAGTTTAATTGTGTTGCTGTCTCCACTGATTTTATCGGGAGACCTGAAATACTTGTGCTTTGCCAAATACCTCTAAACCCAGTGCTGTTTCTAATGCTCAGTGAAGTACGTAAGTGCAGATATAAAAAAGAGCTTCCAAGCCCTGTAAATATAGAAGACATTTTTTAAAAGATGGTCCAGGCACAGCTCTGAAATTCTCAGAAAATATAAGAAATACAAACAAGACAAACGTCTTCATCAACAACCTGGATGAGGGGACAGAGTGTACCCTCAGCAAGTTCCCTGATGATACCAAACTGGGGGGAATGGCTGATTCCCCAGAAGGCTGTGCTGCCGTTCAGTGGGATCTCGACTGGCTTGAGAGTTGGGCAGAGAGGAACCTCATGAGGTTCAACAAGGACAAGGGCAGAGTCCTGCACCTGGGGAGGAATAACCCCATGCANGGGAGAGAGCCCTGGCACAGGCTGCCCAGGGAGAGTGTGGAGACTTCTTCCTTGGAGATCTTTAAGACCCACCTGGATGCATTCCTATGTGACCTGATCTAGGTGGACCTGCTTCTGCAGGGGGGTTGGACTAGATGATCTCTAAAGGTCCCTTCCAACCCTACCATTCTATGATTCTATGAAAAAAAAAAGGAACCCAAAATTTATTGTTACATTTATCTCAGTAGATGTAAATCCTGAGGAGATGAAGGGACCAAGGGGTCTGCTTACAGTGCTTCGAAGCCAAATGGGTCATGGCATTAGCTTCATGGGGACTGTCACTTTGCTACCAGCAAAGCATTTACTAAAATTGCAATCTGACAAATCCTAAAGTGCAAAGCTAATTTCAGTCAATGACATCCCTCTAAGATTGGTAGATGGGTGCACATCCTCACCAATGAGGTTAAACACTGTCAGCCCATCAGTGGAACAAGGAATAAAAATATTGCTGAAAACATCACCCACTCCATGCCTTGAGAATCAGCCGTGAGAAATTCCTCCTTGGAAGATGCCTGTCAGTGCCACAGCAGGCAATGACAAGAGCTGGAATCTCAAACAGTAAACAGAGGCTTTTATACCTCAATGACTTTATGACCAATAGTAGTTTTCATGGTTCTCTGCTCTAATCAAATCTCATGCTTCAGGACAGGAAGCATCCTGACAGCAGGAAGAATGCACCACAGATGCCCACAGGTGACCAATGACAAGGTGCATCATGTAAAACTTGCCTCTGAAACATCCACTATTGATGCCTGCTGGTACCATTTTTCAGGCAAAATGTTGAGTAGCTGCTAATTTCAATACAGCAAGTGGCTCACAATCCTATTGTTGATTATTTTTGAGAACGCTACTTTTAGTGTGGTGACAGCCTAGAAGGAGAGAACATGCAACATTAGATGCCTTTGGGCACTTTAATTTGTGGAAATGTGCTGTGTTCCCAGCTCCCAGTTCGTCAGCTGGAAGGGCTGCTGCCTTCCAGCCATAGCACTGAGTCGGTAGAGCAGCACAAAATGATTAGGGGTGATGATAGAGGAAAGAAAGAGCAGATACTTGGGCCTGACTGGCCTCTAGTGAATGTGGGGGAACATCTCACCTGTCAGGGTGGACGTTTGCAAAATACCCGACATGTCTGAGTTGCTTTAACCAGCTTCTTGTTGATGTTCCCAGGGAAATTGTAGCTCTAGAATTGTTGGGCTGGTGGGAATCCAGAGAGATTCTCTCTTCCTTTGACAGATCATCAAGCAAAAATCCTTTTGCAAATTACCACGAGCGGGAGTCAGCTTCCAGAATAAGGCCCAGATTTAGCTGCATTTGTGTAAAGGAGAAACTCTGTTGCCTGAACCCGGTGCTGATAACTGCACCATTGGTCTTGGACCTTTAGCTTTAGAGGATCTGGAGAGTGGCAAAAGACAGTTGGTGCCAGACAAACCTGGGCAGCATGGCTAAAACTGTGCTGTTTCTTGCCAAAATGGCAAGAAACAGCAGCATCTCTCTCCCTCTCTCTCCTTTTCTAGCACCCATGGTTTTTCTCTTGTGTTAACTGTCATCCTCCTCCTGTTTCTGCAAACGCTGTAATTCAAAAATAGAAAAAGGAGAAGAATGAAACAAAACAGCTGCTTAAAAAGCTCCGTGAAAAAGAAAAGAGGAACCTAAGATATAATTATGCCTCTTGGATGATGCTTGCCCCCTATAATACTGGAAAAATACTGAACATCTTCATGTGATGTTTTAGCATGCAAGTGTGTAGCACATCTTTCGCCTGCTTGCTCTTTCCCTCCCTCCCTCTCTCTTTCTCTCAGGAACTGTCAGCATTTCATATAGATACACCAAGAGACAACTCAGATGTGAACCTGCAGCACTGCCATGCTCTGAGTTAAGGATCAGTCCATTAAAACCACAGAACACACAGTTGCAACATTTAACCTCAGGAAAAAAAATACATTTTGAACCCTCTTTCCACTATAATTTGGGTCTCTGGCACCATAATTTGAGTCCTTACCTCATTTCTGGGTACTTGTGAAGCAACAGAGGAATTAAAGCTCCTTCTCTGGACGTGTTCCTATGTGACCTGATCTAGGTGGACCTGCTTCTGCAGGGGGCTTGGACTGGATGATCTCTAAAGGTCCCTTCCAACCCTACCACTCTATGATTCTATGAAAGTGATTGGTGATGTTGATCTGTCCCTACCCCCATCATAGCCCCATGAAAGCAGGCAAGTGCTGGGAGCTCAGTGAGGAGGACAGAGGACAGGAGCAGTTCCCTTCTGGGCTGGTGGATGTATGCAAGGAGCGGCAGCGATGAAGCAAACAGGGGTTGAATTTGAGGGACAGGGCCTCATGGTTAAAATGAGATCTAAGTGAATATAAACACTGGAGGCTTTTGCAGCTCAGCAGCACATGAGACAACAAATAATCTGCCTCTGGCTACTTCTGTTCCTGCTCTGCTTCCCTGTCCTATCAAGCTCCACTGCTAATTGTGCTGTCAAAGCTCTGCAGGAGATTCCTACAGCCTTAGTAGGGAGGCTTCTCCTGACACACTCCTGGGCTTAGAGGATCCTGAGTTTAATTTATTCAGTTTTCAGACTCAAGTCCAAATAAGGACTTATGCTTTCCCCTTCACCACTCTGAGGTCTGCAGTAGCTGAAATCCAGACCCTGCAGCAGATCACCATGTTTTGCACTAATTTAACATGAAGCTTCAGGTACTTAAATATTTCTGCAGTCTTTGAGCACAAAAGTGGCCTTTTTTTTCCTTCGCCTTGCTATTCAAACACTGTTCCAAAAACATTTGAGGAGTGAGCCATGTTGCTTATTCCTTTCTGGCACACTTCATGTTTTTAAGAGCAGGTTTTTTTCCACCATGTTGCAGAAAGGCTCACTGCTGGGCATGGTCCTTAACAGGCTCTTGAAAACTCAAGCTGTATTTGACACTGCTGAGAAAACCTGAAAGCAGGTCTGTGTCCCAAAGCCTGTAGTTTGAGTGTCGGATGTTTATACACCTCAGCACTGGGGCTCTGATGATGCCCTGTGGTGTGAGACCTTGCCAATGCAGGCTTGAGACCTCCACATGGGGTGGAGGGGGTGACACCATAAGCACATAGTGGTGTAAGAAGCTTTATTCTGTCAAAAGCTGAAGGCTCACATCTATCATGACACTTCTTTGGATGGCATTTTGTTTTAGGTAACTCTTAACTTGTCAGAAAAAGAGATGAAGAAAGAGTGGACCTTTCAGCAAAGAGGGTGTAGTTCAGTGCTGGAAAAGAAGGAGATGCTGATAAAAAAGTGAAGAGTTAATGTTTCCATCTTTTAATATATTTTTTTTTTGTGGGGGTGGGGGCTGTTGTTTTGAAAAGATGCTTAAAGTCAACCAAAGATTCTTCTTTCCAGCTAGCAGCTAACGTGTCATCCTGAATTCAACCTCGCCTGAAAATTCAAGCTGCCTTGTCCTCATTGGAGTTTTAAATTGTATTAGTTAACTGAATTAGGAATGCTTTTTGCTTTCCTGTGTTTGGTGGTGACTGATAAGCTTGCAGCACAGGTCTGATTCAAGCTGCTGCTTGGACCTGCGTATAGCATCGGTTAACCATGTGCAGGAGAGCTTTCCTGAGCCAGACCCATATTTCCTGCATAAATGATACTTGTGACAAATACCTGGTGTCATTGATATTCCATTAGTTTCATCCACTGAAAGATCAGACAGCTTTAAAAAGACAATAAATTCCCCCAGCTTGTCTCTGAAAGAGAGGGAAAAAAAGATTCCTTGGCAGGCCACAGACCATTAAGCCTGAGAAGTGAGCAGTGTTTTATGGTTAGCAGAGCTGAGGTCACTGCTTTTGGACAGGTGCAATTAAGATTTGCTGAAGCTACCAAAACCCACTGCTTCTTCAGGTGCTGGGGTAAAGGCACCATCTTCAGACAGCAGCAGCCTCAGCTCAGAGGAGTGCTGCAATTCCAGGCTATGCTGGTCCTGGGAGCATACCCCAGTGTTTAGGGATACAAACTAGCATGGGATCCTGCTTAAAGAAATGACCCAAACCAGCTTATTAAGATCCAGGGAAATGTCTTGGATGCCAGGGCATCTGCTTGCCCTGTGCACTAGAGGCCATGCGTATTGACACCTGCAGCTGACAACATGCCCACCTTGTAGTCACCACATCTCTGTCACTCGAGAAAATGCCTCAGGCTATGTGGTTTTCTTTTTTTATATGCAGAGGATCAGTGTTTGTGGCACAAAATTGCAGCAACAGCTTCCTCCTTGCCCGTCACCTTCAGGAAATCTGGATACTGTCAGTTTTCAGGTGCCATTTCCTGACATTTGGGTGTTCTTGCACCCATCTATCAGTTGAAAAGATTTCCCCAGAGCTTGGTCTGGCTGTTCCCCCTGTTCTGCTTATGGCTGAAAAATTATGGTATTCAGGCCCTTTCAGCCATCTGCACCCAGATTTTGAATTTCAGGGACACGTGCTTGGGGCTGTTTGGGTTTTGTTGTGTTTTTCTGCAGGTTTTTTGTTTGGTTGGGTTGTTTGGTTTTTTTTTAAATATTATTTGGTACAGGTAAGGCAGATCTTTCTAGCCAAATACAAGAATAAATGAATATGTAGGATTTTTTCTTCTGAAGGTCGGGAGCACAAACGCTCGCTTTGATGAATGACTCATTCCCTTTGTTACAATAGCATTGTGGAAGCTCTAGTGTTTTCAGGCTATGAGGAAGGCAAGGTTGGGAGGAGTTCTTGTCTTTTATTAGACTGGATGATACAGTTAGGAAAAAAAAAAAGCAAGCAAAATTTCAGGCACGTGTTCTTTTTCTTCAGGTTTGGAGCTGCTTTTGCTGCCTTCAAGTCGACTGCAAGAACAGCCCTTGAAATACTTGGTTGGGTTTAGCCAAAGTCAACGCAGTTGTCCTTAGCTTTTATTTCTGACCTGGAAAAAGAGCCCTTGAGCTCTCTGCCACCATCATCCTAAATTCAGCCCCATGCTAAAACTCCGAATCATTTAATCCATTACATGATAAAAGCCCCTTTGAACATACTCGCCCTTATGTCTGTTTAGCTTCTAGTTGCTCTTTTATACCAGCTAAATGAAGGCAATTGGAGACAACTAATGGCATTTTTGGCTTCTTTCTCCTGACATTCCAATGAAATGTCAACATTCAGGAGGAAAAGAAGAGACTAGGGAGACCCTTGTTGCAATTTACACCTTCTGTCTGAAATAACAGGGGAAAACAGAATCACAGAATCACAGAAGAGTGTTTGGAGTTGGAAATGATCTCTGAAGATCATCCAGTTCAACCCCAAAAATCCCCAAATTGATGAATCTCTGAATAAACTTATCAGAAAACTCTCTTTCAGAGCTGACCCTGGGGGCAGAAAAGTTTGCTGCAGCCCCATCACAGGCATGAGCTAGAGGGAAGCATAATGAGAGGAACCTGCACCTCGGGGGGCAGGCTGTACCCAGGCCAGTGGGAAGCCAATGGATTTACACATCCCTGGCTGCAAGGAGGAAAACTTCCAGTCCCCATTGTGATACCCTCACTAATGTGAGGTTGGGGGTGTTGCTGCCTTCAGGCAAGGTACTGCCCATGATGGATTTGTGGGGAGATAACCCAGTGGACCCTCATGTCCCGAAGGGTTTGCACTGGTGTTTGAGTTTATCAGGAGAGATTTCTGCTCTCAGCCAGGGCAAGTCCTGCATGCTCTCCAGCCTGTGTGTTTCAGCCTCGTTGAGTGCAGGAAATCTTTCCTCCTCCTCCTCTCCCACTGTTTCTGACTCAGAAAATGTTTGAAAATTCCAGGTTTCTCCAGTCTCCTGCCTCTTCCCCTCTAGGCTGAAGGAGAGGCAAACAAAGACTCCCTTATGCTCCAGAGAGCTGAACAGTGACTCCTCCTCTCCTCCTGCTGCCTTCCCAGGGATCCGGCCCCCCCATTGTTTGCAGCAGCTCCAGGCATGTTAAAGGCTTCCTTGGCGTGGCTTTCACATCCAAGGAAGGGCTGGGGCTAATAGAGAGGCTGTTGATATTAATCGTCCAAAACTGCGGTACATGCTCGAGCCCTTTTCTGTGCCTGCAGTGTTCTCTGCTGTGCCCTGATGGGCCAGGAGGTTATAAAGCTGGAGGACAAGGCACAGCAGGTATCTTGTTACCTTGACCATCTGCATTGGTGTTTTCTTTCCTGTTTTAAAATTATCTTGCAAGCTTGTTGGAGCCAGAGTTTCCCTTTCTTATGTTTGTGTAGCAACAGGCACCGCAGGATGCTGCTCCATGGCCAGGGAACATCATTTTAACTGAATCAGTGCCATGTTACAGCTGTGGATCTGAGGGAGAGAGGTTGGCCATGATCTGTTTCCAAAGTCTATTGGAAAAGCAGGGACCAGACCTGGACAGCTCAAGTGAGGATCTACCCACCCTGGCTGCGGAGCCCAGCCTTGTGCATTCATGAATTGAGGGTGTAGGAAGGGAAGGGACATGGGTTGGTGTAGTAGAGCTGGGCTGTCTGCTAAATACAATCCTGCAAACAGCAGCCAAGAGGTTCCCCAGCCAGAGCTGGTCCCAGCAGTGTATATGATTGCAGGAGTGATGACACCAAGTAGTGAAGAAATAAACACTGCACCTTGATGCGATTAAATTTTATTTAAATAAAGAGGAATTTAGGGATACCAAGATTATGAGGAGACTGAAGCATCTTTCTTATGAGGAAAGGCTGCAGGATCTCTGGCTGTTCAGCCTGGAGCAGTCTGAGAAGGGATCTTGTCAACACTTACTCATACGTAAAGGTTGAGTGTCAAAAGGATGGGGCCAGTATTTTTTTCTGTGGTAGCCACTGACAGGACAAGGGGTAAATGGGCACAAGCTGAAACACAGGAAGTTCCACTTGGACAGGAGAAGAAACTTCTTTGGTGAGGGGAGGGAGCCCTGGCACAGGCTGCCCAGGGAGGGTGTGGAGTCTCCTTCTCTGGTCCCTGCCTGGACACATTCCTGTGTCCCTGATTGAGGGGAACCTGCTTTAGCTGATTGTTGAGCTGGATGATCTCTAGAGGGACCTTCCAACCTCCATCATTCTGTGATTTTGTGACTCTGTGTGTAAAATGCAGCTGAGACTCTGCACAAGGCAAAGCAAACATGGGATTCCTTTCATCTCCCTCTCAGGACTCCTGCCTGCAAGCAGGGAGTAATCCTTTGCTATTTTGTATTATTTTTTTTAAATGATGGCTCAATTATATGCAGAACTGCATCAGTGCTTCTGCTGCAGCACCAGGGTGTCATAAGGACATAGGAAAAAAAATTCACAGTGTCATTAGGTAGAGTCACTGTGCATGTTCAGATTGGCACCTGGGTGAGATGAGGAGGAGCATTTCCAAGGGACCTGTTGGGGAGGTTTCTAAAAGCATTTTCAAGCACTTGACCTTGTCAGTTGAGCTTCCGAGCCCTGTGATGGCCAGCAAAGCTTCATCCCTATGTGGTGTCCTCATCTTCTTTATATAAACTCAAGCCCCAGGCAAGGGCAGTTGGCCAAGCAAATGTACACAAATTCCTTCCTTCCCTCCTTCTACCCTCTGTTCTGCTCAATGCAAGGGCCCCACATGGGGCCTTAGAGAGAAAGGTCAGGACCATTTGGTGTCCTCTTACTTTGACTAGTGAAAGAGTGTCTCTGGCTGTGCAGCCTTCTTAAAATAACCCATGCTTGCAGAGCAGTTTAGCTCTCCATCATGTACAGGAATAAAAGAATGGGAAAGGTCTCCAGCCAGTGAGATGTCCTGAAGAGGTGCCCTGCAGTGCCCCGCTTCTCTAGAAAAGCCACACATATGTTTCCTCCTCCATGCAAGCATCCCTCATGCTGAGAGAGCGGCTGAGAGGGAGGAAGTGACCTCAGAAAGCCTCTCTTGGCCACTGGCATGGTCTCGCAGACTGCAGATCCCTTGGAGGGGCCAGTGGCCAGGTGAGGGGACCCCCCACTGTAAGCCCTTTGTGAGCAGGCTGGCAGGGGCCAGGGCAGGTTGCCATGATGCTTGTGGCATGGATGTGCAGCAGGCAGAGTGCCAGGGCACCGTGAGGGGCTTTGGGTGCCCTTGTTTTTCTAGGAGGACCATGCCTCTTGGGCTGCTCAGAGTGACAACAGCCCCCAAGCTGCTGGGTCAGGAGCACTGCTTGGGGCAGGGGCTGAAGATGTGGGAGAGAAGCTTTTGGGAGCAGGTGTGCCTGCTAGAGGCAGGCCCTAGGAGAAGGCACTGAGGGAGATTATAGGGCTTCATTTAACTCTTTCAGGACCCTGAGGGGTCCAGCAGCACACAACAGATTGCAGAGGTCGTCTTAGCATTGACATTTCAGGCTTTGGGGGATCTCCCATTATTAGGGCTAGGCAGCATATACCAGCCAACTTCAGTATTCACTCTCATCTATGTTTTTAATTTGTCTTACCAGGCAAATATGTCCTGTGACAGCACTTCGCCTGTGATTTCAAATACTTAATCCAACTTGGTGTTCTATGAAAGGCATTTCTCACTTGATTTTTCCCAGGCAAACCTCTATTGACCAATTAATTTCTCATCTAAGCATGCCCACAAAGTGTGACAAAGCCAGCAAGAGGCAGCAGAAAAATGTGCCAGGAAAACCTGCAGTTACCCTGGATTTCAAAATCAAAGGAGTGTTTCTGTCATGCTTATAGAGAGCTTGGAAGATTTCATCCTGAGTGCTGCATGCAGGTCCTCCAGGTACAAGGAATGGGGTTTCAACCCAAAGGAGCATGCAGAAGAGATCTGTGTAGAAGGTCAGAGGAAAGGAGTGGCATCTTTGGGAGAAGGGATTAAATCCTTACAGTATTTTAGATGGATTTCAGTCCTTACATGAGCAGTATTATATTTCATGGTTGCCTAAACCAGCTGATTGTGGGATCTGAGAAATCACTGTCCACATATTCTGCACTGTAATCAGGAATTAATCTGGACGATTGCCTATAGCTCTGTGATTGCATCTCTGCAAAAGGCAGCAGGGCCTTAGAGTATTTCTTGACTGAGGTCTGGAATGGGGGGCAAATGCTGGGAACAGCCATCAGTCTCTGACAAGGCAGAGCAGGTGATGGTGACAATAAATAAAATGGAGGACAATCTGATTTCATTTAAAGGGCCATTTGAGAGAAAGAAGTGGATGTGTGTGTGTGTGTGTGTGTGTGTGGCATGGTGATGATTCTTTGGACCTTTCTAAACTAAAGCCTGGGGAAAACTTTATGGGAGAGGAAGGACCTCTCTGCTCAGTTACTCCAACAAAAAGCCCTGAGCAACTGCTCTGCTGTAGATCAAAGCATAGCATCAGAGGCAGCTCTGGTGCTTACACTGGAGGACAATTCATCCAGCCTGGCTGAGCTGAAAAATAAAAAATAAAAGCCTTGGTAGTAGTCTGGGAAGGCTGTTTTTTTTCCCCCCAAAATAGATGAACCAAAAAACGTTCATGTGCTCTTGTTTCCTACATGAATCACAGGGAGAGGCACTGCATTGGAAGTAGGGATTTCAGTGGTAGTCCCAGCTCTGTGCTTGTTCCACTTGTGTTCTGCCTTTCAGTCTCCTCTCTGTGACACGTGGATAATCATACTTACAAAACGCTGCAAAATTCTTCAACAAGCATTTGACAAACACTGAATGCTGTAATTAAACGTGAGTGTTGGATGTCCTCGGATGATGTCTTAACCAACATCCATCTCCTAAACCAACCTGGTGTGAGCAAACTGTTCTTCAGGCTACAAACCTATCGTCAGGATGAGCAGGAAATAATCCACGTAACACTTCCAATTAACAGAAAACACCTCTGGTCACAAAAGCAAAGAAGGATCTCAAAGGCTGATCTGGTCCCTCTTTACTTGTTGGGCTCTACGTACTGCTGGAAACCCATCCACATTGTGCTCTGCAGAGAGAGGAAAGCCAGCCAAGGGAGGCAATACAAGGTCTGCGTCTTGAGGCTCATTTTGCAGGGAGCTGTGGGAACTTTCACACACGTACATAAACTTGTTAATAATAAACAGAGTTGTCTGGAACATTCATACATCCCATGTAGGGTTTAGTGCTTCCAAGTCAGGGAAATTTAGCAGATGAGCAAAAAGGACTGCTGGGATTTATGAGAACATTGGTGTAGGGCTGCACCCAGAGCCATGAATCCCGGAGAGAGGAGATAGGCAAATGCCTGCCCCTGGTTCAGGAGAGCCAGCCCAGGAATCAGAGCCAACAAAGGTTCCTATCACTGGAAACTGTAATAAAATTAGAGAGGTGCTTTGCTATCCATCATCAGGTGTGTAAATTTTCAACACTTAATGGCTGGAAGTTAAAGCCTTTCTCAAATGTGTTTCCAGTCATTGGCTCTCAATTTCAGGCTCAAGGAAGGGATTTAGTTAGAGGTATTGCAGGTGAGATTTCCTCCCTCCTGCCACACATTTCTGTGGCAATGCATCAGTAATGAAAGTTTATGGGTAGCACCTTCCTTGCCAAACCAGAATAATTAATTTGGTTCTTTATGTAGATACTCATCCAAAATCGCTCTGAGATAATGAGAGAGAGACTAAGCCAGTCCTTTTCTTCGGTATGTGACAGCCACATGTCACACACCACATCATATCACCACTTCTCCTTGCAGAGATGGAGCATCTGAGAGGCAGAGGATCATGCCAAGATCTCACCAGGAGTCTGGGAGTTCTCAGCCTCTCCAGGTGTGATCCCAGGGACATCCAGACTTTCCTTCAGTAGTCCACAGTGAGGAACACATACATGGGGTACTTTTCAATTCATTTCAGTAACTGATGTAGGATAAACTCTCCTGCACTCTTTGAAACATAGGTTCAATTCTGGAGTGAAGAAATGAACAGAATCACACAGTGTGTGAGAATAACAGTGTATGAAGCATGGGAGGACTGAAGAAAAGAGCCTCTGCTTTCACAGACACATAAATGTGTGTTAGAGATACAGACTCTTTTTTGGCATTTGTCAGGCAACAGCAGTTTTTCAAGTCTGTTTCTGACAGCGTCATATGGATTTTCCTTTTATAACATTCTCTCTGGTGGAAATCCCCATTGGTCCCTGCTATTCCAGCAAAGGAGACTTTTATTCAGCTCATTTTTGCCCCGGGAGAATCCAACTGATTATGCAATAGCAATGTGTACCAGCACATTAATGGTGCTTGGCACCTTCCTGGGCTGCATGGGTGGTAGGGGATATTGCTGTCATTATGGAATTAGTCACGCTGGAAACACCTCAGGGTTTGTTTAATCCGAGGAGAAAAGAAAAAAACCCAAACTTGAGGTGTGGTGGAGAGAGGCAACGACTGCAGCTCTTTAAGGCAAATGGTGATGAAGCCACGGCAGGACTCCCACACCTTTGCTGGTGAGTGGATGTCCTAAGGTGTTCCCTTGCTCCAGGTACCTGTGGATATTAATGGCTTTTAACAAGCTGAGGAATGGAGATTGGTTTGGTTTCTTTTTTCACTGCATGGGACCCTGACAGCTATGCGTCTGGATTTTAGCTGGTATAAACAATCAAGTCCCTGCAGACCCCTGTGAGACAGGAGGTCTGGAGGCAGTCCCTCCCTCCCCTTTGCTGCAGATGGTCACTGAGGGGACAGGTTTCAGTGGTCCTGAGTTGGGGATACTCTCCTCCTGCTGCTGAGGTGAGGATGGGTGCAGACCAATGCTACCTGCTCTGCTCTGCTGCTCTCCAAGGGACATTTCTCCCCCATCAACCTGACTAGGGGTAATGGACATAAGCTGGAATACAAAAAGTTCCACTTAAACACAAGGAAAAACTTTACTGTAGGGGTGAGGGAGCCCTGGCACAGGCTGCCCAGGGAGGATGTGGAGTCTCCTTCTTGTGAGGTTTCCAAACTCACCTGGACACTTCCCTGTGATTGAGGGTAATCTGCTTTAGCAAGGGCTGGGTGAGCTCTGGAGGTCCCTTCCTACCCCCACCATTCTGTGATTTTATGAAATCTGTCTGTGTGAGGGAGCATGTGTCTCCCATTTTCCATCTCCATGGGACATGGAGGAGGCCTCCCATCAGACGCCTTCATCTCTTACTCACATGGAGGGAAAAGCAAGACAAGGTGAGGATGTGTGCTCCCCTGCTGGATACTGGTAATTAACATAAGAAATGCTACCAGAGGCTATGAGCCATTGAACTAGAGCATAATTAGCTACATGGGATTTGCTAAGTGTCTCAGTCCAAACAACAAGCAGGAGACCTCAGGGCCAGCCTCTGTTGAAGAGCTGCTATATGAAAGCAGACACCCTCTGAGGGATGCTCAGCACTGCTGTAGAGGCCCGAGGGTCCTTTTGTGCCTGGCACAGGCTGTATGGGGACATGGCAACGACTGATTACTACTCCCTACCCCAGGGTGCCAACAGCACAGACATCTCTCCTCCTTGATGCATGTTATTTAATATTTATGCACCCAAATGCTAGGGAATATCCTATTACTTCATGAGCTAGAAGGTCCAGAGCTATGCCAGGATATTTTGCTGCCTGCTTCTCCTTTCCTTTTGCAGTAGGCTCTGTGTAGGTGCTGTACTAGGTTGTTCTAGTCTCCTACATGAGGATGAGAACAAGCTCCCCAGCTGGTATCTGGGTGTCTCCTGGTCACCTCTGTTTGCTTCTCCCAGGCACACAGGCAGGATGCCCTGGGTGGACACTGGCACTAGATTTCATCGTGTCATCCTGGCCAGGCTGGAGCAATGTACCAAGGCCAATTGTATGAGGTTGAACAAGGCCAAGGGCTGTGTCCTACACTTGGGCCACAACAGGCTCCAGGCAATGGAGATGTGTGGCTGGAAAGCTGCCTGGAAGAAAAGGACCTGGGAGTGTTGGTCAATAGCAGCTGAACACGAGCCAGCAGCGTGCTCAGGCAGCCAAGGAGGCCAATGGCATCCTGGCTTGTATCAGAAACAGTGTGACCAGCAGGCCCAGGGCAATGATTGTGCCCCTGTGCTGGGCCCTGGTGAGGCTGCAGCTCGAGTGCTGTGTTCAGTGTTGGGCCCCTCACTGCCTGAGGCACATCAAAGGGCTGGAGCGTGTCCAGAGACGGCACCAGAGCTGGGGAAGGGGCTGGAGCACAAGTGTGATGGGGAGCAGCTGAGGGAGCTGGGGGTGTTTAGTCTGGAGGAGCTGAGAGAAGACATGATTGCTATAATGATTGCTACATGATTGCTAGCAGGTTTTAGCTAGGTGAGGGTTGGTCTCTTCTCCTCCATAATGAATAAGAGAAGAGCAAATGGGCTCAAGTTGCCCCAGGGGAGGTTTAGAATGGGGATGAGGAAGACCTTTTTCCCTGAGAGGGTTTTCAGACACTGTCCCAGGCTGCCCAGGGAGGTGGTGGAGTCCCCATTCCTGGAGCTATTGCAAAGCCGTGTAGCTGAGGTGCTGAGGCCATGGGTTAGTGGTGGGCTTGGCAGTGTGAGGGGAGAGGTTGGACTCCATGATCTTAAAAGTCTTTTCTAACCAAAAGGATTCTATGATCTTTTGCAAGACACAGTGATCTAGTGAGTGCCAAGAGGCAGGTGTCCAAAATATACCAGATGAATCACACCTCCAGAAGTACCTGGTTTTGTCCACTGAGCACACATGGGGCTCAATAGTATTGACACCCCCACAGTCAGAGCCAGATAGCTTGTCACTCCTCACAGGACCTGTGGGCTTTAGGAACTGTGAGCCTGAGGCAGGAAATACGTTGCTTCTGGTCTCGGTGAGCACTTGCTTATGAGGGGCTGAAACCAGACATGCCTGGATTTATCCATCGTGGCATAACAAAACCACCCATTTAATTTATAAAGGATTTGCAAGCCTGGGGTAAAGGTATTTATCCTCAAGAAGCCAAACCAGAGGCTGTGGGATGACCCAGCTCTCTTGCATTAGCCAAGATGAGACAATAATAGCCTCAGTTCCACCAGAAGCCTGAACCTGCAGCAGGAAACAGGGTTTGTGATTCATGCCATGGCTGGGTGCCCATAAGGTTTGCCCAGGCCCAAGGCATTTGCCAGCAGAGCTGACGGGGTTCTGGCCCTGGCTGTCCTGAGGGCCTGCAGGAAGGATGGACCCTTTCTGAAACACACCAAGGCTTGGAAAGGTGCATCACCCCACGCCTGGCAGGAGAAGCCTACTCCAAACAATGTGGCTCCTGTTCAAGGCTCCCTTTGCTATTTTTCCATGTGTGGATGGTGCAAAATGTGTTTTTCTATTTTGCTTTTAGAAAAAAAAAACAATCCCAAACAGAGTGAAACACAAACCAAAGGGCACTAGAGGCACGTGGGCAAAGGGGTGGTGGGGAAAGGGGAAACAAGGCAGCAACCAAAAATGTATCACCTGCTGTTAATGTTAGAGGAGTTGTTCAGCTCTGTTACTGCTGCGTTGGCTCTCCTGCTTTCAGCCTGGCAGTCCTTGCCTTTGCTGTATAAGAAAGGAGTCAAAATTACTCACAGGAGTGATGAGGTCAAGGCTCTGGTGACCTGTAGAGCAATACCAACAGCTTTGTGCTCAGGATCTGGGGCTGTGATCAGCAGCAGCTTGAGGAGGAGCAAGGAGGATTGTGAAAGCTCACATGGCAGCTTTGGCACCCAAATAATCCCCCTTCCTTCCCAGGGCACCTGGGAGGAACATTCTTTGCACTTATTTTAGTCTGCTTCTTCTCTACTTTGATGGAAGAAGAATGAATCTCTATGGCCAGAGAATAAGAAAGCCTCAACTGGTTAAAATAAAGAGTAATCTTTGCTCACTTAATATTTGATGAAAGCTGGTTCTGTCTCAGCTCAGAGGGATTCGGTTTAGGCGCAGTGTGCAGGGGAATTTTCTACAGGCATTTGCAGAGAGACACTGAGCCTTTTGGGTCATGCTGTTATCTCACGAGCAATCAGTCTGGGGTAAATGCTGGGGTAAATGAGAAAAAGCTTGGGAGGAGGGAAGGGGCTCTGGGTGCAAAAGAAACCCCAGAGGTGGTTTCAAATGGCAACTATAATTGCCTGCATTGAGCTTTGCTCAAAGAATGGGACATAAATGCTCACCTCCTATACCAATAGATTGGGAAAGTCTTTAGTTGTCCATCTTACATCTCAAAAAAATTTAAAGAATCCTTGGGCAGGAAAGCTTCATCTTTCCCCATTCCCTGTGCTTGCAGTCAATAAAAGTGGCTCCCTGCTGCTTCTCTTGCCTCTCCGACCTCTGATGTTTCTCAGCTCTGATCTCACACTAGAGGTTTGGGCTGTGTTCTGCAACTAAAGGCAAAGAGAGTGGGATGGGGTTTTCTGCAAGGCAGATGCAACACAGGAAGAGTGTGCGTGTGTCTGGGGTGGGCTGGCAGGGGCTGGGCTGGAGGGACTTCATTGACACCCCTCTCTGCATTTTCTCCCTTTGAGAAAGAGGAATTGGCACCTCCTGCTGAAGGATGAGATGTTACCTGAGCTCCCTGGGGTGACTGTCACCCAGATGTGTGTAGGTGTTTTGATATGTTTGTAATTAACAGCAATCTCCTGAGAGATAGCAGAAGACATGGTGAGTCAGAGGGAGGTAACATGGCTCCTCTGGGCCCCAAAGCTTTGGCCAAGCTCCCCTGTCACAAAACACCTCTCCCGAATGTTAGCTGGGAAGGTGGTCCAGCTTTCTGAACATACCACCCACCTGGTATCCCATGGGCTGCTGCTGGTCGTGAGGCTGAATCAACGTGCGTTGCTCTGATCTCCCTCCTTTGGGCCCTCCGTGGGGACAAAATGGCCTTTCTCAAGTTGTGCCATTAAAGCTGATGGATTCTCACAGCAAGTCAGGCCGAGGCCGCAGAAGATGAAGATGTTTCCACTCATGGCTATGAGTGGCTTCTATTCATGGTTCCTCCATGTCTGGAGGATTTTGCTGATGTTTTGTTTGTATTTACCATGATGTGATGACCTGAGAGTGAGATCCACCTGGGATTCTGCTCTAGAGGTTAGATTTAAAGACAGCAATAATATGCTGATGGGACATATGGACCATCGTGATGGATAAAGCACTGGGTGGCCATTCACAAAGACAGACTCTGCGATGGCTGTGGCAGGTACCCCAACTCCTTTCCACCTGCAAAGCATCTAAAGCAATGGGATGATGCACAAATAATGGCACTGGCCAGTTTCTCCCAGCAGCATGGGGTGAAGTGGCACTGTGGCTATATGGTCAGCTGAATTTCTCAGCTGCCTCATTTCTTCTGACATACTTACCTCTCTGGACATGTAATGCTGTTTCCCCAGACCTAAAGGTCATTTACTAATATCTGGCACCACTAGAATCACTATTCTGAGGTTGGTATCATGGCAGGGGGCAGTGGTCCAAAAAATGAAGCAGATGTTTCAGCTTTCCAAAGGGATAAACTATCACATAGCAGGCAGCTACCCAAAAAAGCTGTTCTCCCACCATTGCCAGCTAAAACTCTGTGTTTATCTGCCTTCACACGCAGCTCCAAATGTGTCTTCCACAACATAGGTCATCGGCACCTTACAGATTTATCCTCGCTTTATACGTATGATGAAAAAAAGGTAAAAATTAGACAGCCTTTCTGGTAGATTTTCCTTCTAAAAGAGGTTGTTGTGCCTCAACCAAGACGTGAGCGCCAGATGGAAGTTCCTGTGTGGTGGCCACATGGAAGTTAGACCGAGCGAGTGCAAATACACTTCTAGCCTTGACAAGGTCCGAGGGTGTCTCTGCTCTGCCCCTCGGCACTGGGAAGTGAGGAGCAGGGACTGGCTAACACCTACTACTTAATTTTGCTGAGGATGATGCTGTAGCTGGCCTAACACAAGGGCTTCATTTGAAATGATATTAGGCAGGAGACTCCTGAAAGGGACATTTTGTCTTCACTTTTGTGGGCTTTTGTCTCTGTCTTAAAAGCAAAGCACATCAGATATGTCTGGAGTGTTAAGCTTAACAAGTCCACAACCACAGAGCAGGCTTCTGTTATCATGCACAGCATGATCCCTGCATGTGCATCATCCCAGACCAATTAATTCTCCCACAGACAGTACTCAAGGCATAGGCAGGACACTGCAGCTCTGTTTCAGGTAGCAAGAATGATGTGAGCTGTGCAGTGCAGAAAGCTGGCCCTGACCCATTGTCTTTTCCAGTACAGGCTTAGGGTGGAGAGTCACCTCTACGTTGGACAATAGTGCCTTCTCCCAAGCAAGCCGAAGGCATCATTCAACCTGCCTGGGCTTTGAGGGTAGATGGATGTTTTGGGAACTTGGAGCCAGAGCAAAAATAAGCTAGAGAACAGCCTGAGAGCCAAACCCAGAGGAGTTCATCAATGCTTCATTAGCTTCCTGAATGCCTTGTCCAGCCTGCCCAGAAAATTTCTCCCCTGGACTAAGAACCTGATGAATCTGATTGTCATGGACCTGGCCAGTGAGGTTGGATTTGTGCTGGGACCTGTCTCCACCAGCCTTGTCCCTGGTGCCAAGCTCCACTTGCACGCGTTATGAGTGAGTGAGCCTTTTATTTTATCAGTGGTATAAACACAAACAACACCTGGAATACGCAATTAAGTCTGGATTGGATTGAAGCAATGAGCTGGGAGTGATGGGCAGAGCTGGTGCACTGCAGGTGAGGATAGAGTCCCACCACCCCAATTTACAAATATCTAAAGGGTGAATGTCAGGAGGATGGAGCAACACTTTTTTTCTGTTGTTTCCAGTGACAGGACAAGGGGTAATGGACATAAGCTGAAACACATGAAGTTCCACTTGAATAGCAGAAGTAACTTCTTTGGTGTTGAGGTGAGGGAGCCCTGACACAGGCTGCCCAGGGAGGGTGTGGAGTCTCCTTCTCTGGAGGTTTTCAAACCCACCTGAACTTGTTCCTGTGCCTCCTGATCAAGGGGAACCTGCTTTAGCAGGGAATTGGACTAGGTGATTAGAGAGCGTCATTAGAGGGCCTTTCCAACCCCTATCATTCTACATTTCTGTGATTCTGTATTTCTCCCCATTTCTCTTCAGTGCCATCAAGGAAGAGCTCAGACAGGTCCTGGGATATGGAGGGAGGCACACTGGGAACAGGAAAGAAGTGCTTGGAGAATTCAACACCACTTTAATGGCCACCTCTCCTGCAGCAATTCCCATTGGGAAACATCAGCATGCTGAAGTCCACCTCTGTCTCATGGAGAGGGGGGTGGAGGTCCAGGCAGGGCAGGGAGGGAAAGCAGTTCCCCACAGGTGCAGGCTCCAGCCCTGGGGATATTCACACTCGCTGCCACCGCGCAGCTGCTCCCCTCACCTGCACATATTCAGACCAGCTCCATTCAGCAGCACCACTTCCTGCAGCCTGAAAGGGCCCCTTATGAGCCTTCACCTTGCTGGAGGGTTGTTTCTCACTGATTGCGTGCGTAGCACCACAGCATCCTCCCGTCAGGCAGATTCACTCTCCGGCATCACTTGGCACCTATGGGGAGTTAGTGGGGGGAACTCAATGAGTTTAGGGAGCAAATATGCAAGTTATCAAACTATCACTCCCATGACCCACTTGAGAATAGAGGATCCCTATGGGAATTCAGGGCCCCCAAAATGGAGGAAGGCAGCATACCTTCCAGCCTTGCTCTTGGAGAAAGTTTGATCTTTACTGCATGATGCTCACCTGGCTTGAACATCCTCTCTCTGACATAGCAGCAAGGTTAGGTTATTTGGGAGGCTCCTTGCCCTGTATCCTTCCAACACGCCTATCCTGAGTGCCCAGGGATCTGGGGATGTTTAGTCTGGAGGAGGCTGAAGGGAGACATAATCATTCTCTGCAGCTCTCTGACAGGAGACTGTTGGGAGGTGGGGGACGATCTCTTCTCCAAAGTAACAAGTGACAGGACAAGAGGAAACAGCCTCGAGTTGCACCAGGGGAGGTTTAGCTGACAGGATTGTCAGACACTGTCCCAGGCTGCCCAGGGAGGTGGTGGAGTCCTCATCCCTCGAGATATTGAAAAGACTCATAGATGAGGTGCTGAGGGACATGGTTTAGTGATGAGCTTGGCGGTATGAGGTGAGTGGTTGATGATCTTAAAGGTCTTTTTCAACCAAAATGATTCTATGAGTCTATGATTGAGCTCACCCCAAAGCAGGGCAGATAAATCACGTCCTTTAAGCACATGTATCTCTCCATCAGCTCTAACAGGAGCCTGGGATGGAGAGCTGAGCTGACTCTCTTTGGATGCTGAATCAGGGCCTTTATATCCTGGAAAACTGAGCATCATCGTGGACTTACAGGAAGTAAAATTAACATGATCGAGGGTGACCTTGCAGCAAGGGCAGTGTGAGATGCTGCACTTGGGGCTGTCGCTGGAAAACCACCAGTTCTGATGAACATGGGGCTGCTCCTTGCAGTAAATGTTCCTTAGTCTGTGTAACCTGACAGGACATAGCCTGTTGAAACCTGCTACCCAGCTTCATTTTTACACATCACTCTTGCTGTGTTTTTTTTCCCCCGGATAAATTATTTAAACAGGTGGCTGAGCTTGATATTAATACACTTATTTCAACATTTGCAAAGAGCATCTGTTAGGGAAGAAAAAAAAGAACACCATTTTTTTCATCTTTGACTTGAAATCCAAGAATCTCAGAAGATGTCTGTCTCTTCCAAGAATGCATAAAAGCTTCATTTATTTACCAGTAAGATGCCACTTTGCTGAAATGTCACTCACTGGCAGATGATTGGGAAGGAGAGAGGGAAATAAAGGTGTGTATTATAAGGCTGATCAAGTCTAGACCAAAAAAGAGTGAGACTTTCAAAAGCAAACTTTCAGTCTAGTCTTTCTGCTGTTACTCGGATCAGTCAATAATTTTGAGACAAATTGTCTTGTTTTCCTCCTTAAATAGCTCATCATTTATTGCGCTGTTCTGCCTGCATTGCTGATTTGGCATGTAGTGGTCATCACCTGGCCGTGTCCTGAGTTTGCATCAGACTGAGTTCCTCTTTCCCCTCTCCTCCTCTTCCCTTCTGCCTTCCCTGGAAAGGAAAGCAGGGGACACAGCCCAGGTGGGACTGCCAATGCATCCCTCCCATCCAGGCCTTGGCTGCCCAGAGGGACAGAATCTTAAGGTACATGTGGTACCCAAAGAGGGGCCTAGATGAAGCTGTTGAGATATTGCACCTTATCTTATCTGACAGCGTGTCTGGATCCCACATACCTCTTTCTTCCCCAGCAAAACAGTCCCCAGCCACAATAAAAACACAACCTAATGAGGATCTATATGCATCATCACTGCACATTCACCGAGGGCCATTCCCTTCTGTCCAAACTCTTTGGGTCACCTTGTTAAATTCCCAGGGCAAATGCTCTTCTTCTACTCAAAGGACTAGTCTGATTCTAATCTTTTTGTGTAGTCCTTATTCTCCCTTTTATGACTATACTGAGTAAAGCAACATCTCTCTGATGTTTTCAGCTGGCCTCTACAGTATGGACTTTGTCTGATAAGATTTGATAACGACGTCTGCCTATCACTGAAAGCTGTAGATCAGACTAAGCTCTGAATTCATATCTGCATGCATGTAATTTCCTCTACAACAGGATTTCTATCTAGTTTCATACTGGATGGTTTAAAAAGTGGCTCTTCATGCCTTCAATTTTTATTCTGTCTTCTTCATGATTCCCACTCAAGCAGCATGGAGGATGCAGTCAGACAACCAAATCCTGCTTTTTGGCTTGTGATGGAGACTGATCTCAGCAGACCTCAGATGTAATGGAATCACCTACAGCAGCATTGATTCAAAGCAATATTTTTGATCTGTAGTTGTTCTGGATTCAGAGCTTCATGTTGCAAGGGCAAGAATAGTCTTTTCAGCTGCATCTCAGACTTTTTTTCACTTGGTTTTATATATCACTGTATCCAGAGGCACTATAGTCTGTGGTATTACAGGCAAGAGGCAGCATTATAAATCATAGCACATATATGCTTTAATTATTTTGTCAAAATGATTTATAAGCTCTAACTGACTGGAAAGTACCAGGCTGTACTCTTAGACCAGTCTTTTCTGGTCCTTACCTGGGTTAACTCTGAGGACCTGCTTATTACCTCTTCCTCCCATGTTTGTGCTCAGAGAAGGTACTTTCCTGAGTCAAGCAGCCCCTTAGCTTGACAGGAGCTATGGAAGTGGGCTCAAGACCACACAGATGTTTTCCAGGTCAAGCCAATATGACACATACATCTCCTGTCACCTCCCCT
The DNA here is from genome assembly GCA_013401255.1 of Urocolius indicus. Classification (NCBI taxonomy): domain Eukaryota; kingdom Metazoa; phylum Chordata; class Aves; order Coliiformes; family Coliidae; genus Urocolius; species Urocolius indicus. Next base: position 153,146 of record WBNH01000681.1, read on the forward strand.
TGGCATGCACCAGCCACTCACCCCACATCCCCACACCTCCCACATCACTCCTGCTCAGTGAGAGTTTTGCTCTGGGCTTGCACTGGCCTTACACACACCAGGGTAACTCAGCTTATCCCATAGCAAACTTTTCTTGCAGGGTGTTAGCTCAGCCAGAGTAATAAAAATTTACAGCCATAGCTGAGGTAATGCCAAAAATACCTGGTGTAAATGACCACAACCCAGCATACAGGTTACACGGTTCTGGTTTAGGTCCCTTGCAATGAGAGAGGAGGCAGAGAAAGAGTGCTGCTTTTTGGAACGTTTTTCCAGTGTTTTCACTTTTTAATGACCTGCTTAACCCATTGCTGAAGGGTGTAATTTATGGCTCTGAAACATAACCAGGGAGTTTGCAGCCTGCATGCTTTGGCTCTGGCTGCTTTATCACTTGATTCATTCCTCATAGTTTAGCATGACAGCACAAGGGCTGAGTGCAATGAATGGTATGCAGATAAAAACAGGGATACAGGGAGAAAGACTTTCTTTCAAAGGCTGAGCTCTTGTGGAAGAGCAAAGGGGACAGGGGATGGAAGGGAATATGCTTGAGGAAGGCTGAGAAGAAGCTGCAAAATGCCTCTGCTGCAGAATGAGAGAATTTGGAGACTATGCAGTGGAAAACAAGGTCTGAATGCAACAACACAGACAGAGGGGTAGGAAAATCACATCCTCTGTGCACTGGGATGGTTAGGGGCAATGATGGTCATGCAGGAGTATCCTGTCTCCCACCCTCTCTGTGCAGACCCTGGCTGCTGAAACTGAGCCCAGGCAGATCTGTAAGTGTACACATGGGTCCTGCTCCCTCCTGCTCAGGGAGAGTTTTGGCCTGGGCTTGCACTGGCCTTATATGCTCCAGACTCAGATCCCGGAAAATGAAGAGAACCAACAGGAAAGCAGAATGCTGTGCATGAAAAGGCAAGGTGCTTCCAGGGGAGGTTTAGATTGGAGCTGAGGAAGAACTTTTTCCCTGAGAGGGTTGTCAGACACTGTACCAGGCTCCTGGGAATATCTCCATCCCTGGAGATATTGCAAAGCTATGGAGCTGAGGGACAAGGGTTAGTGGTGGGCTTGGCAGTGTGAGATGGAGCCAAAATGATTCATGATTCCTCTTGGCGGTTTTTGGAGTGTAGAGTGAAGATGTGTCCATTGGTAGAGGGAGGGTGAGAGGAGTGGCAGGGATGAGCTCCCATCTGCTCTGCATGGAGCTGCCTTCCCTGCAGCATCCAGTGCTATGTTTAGATCACAGGTAACATGAAGGAGAGCTGGCATGGCAGAGGACTTGTTTCCTCTTGTCTGGGGTTTCCAACAGGGAGCAGAACAGTGAAGCCTTGAGACTAGTTACCTCCTTGCAGACAGACCTGGAGGAGGGTCCTGATCATGTCTGGAGGCTGGAGCTGTGGTCCTATGCTTTTCAAACTGATGGGATCCAGGTTTTGTCAGCAGTAGTGGAGACAGAGCTGGGTCACAGCCCTCAACTCTGAGCTAAAGAGTGAGGTTAGAGTTCCCATATTTCTCACCCCAGCTCCGCCACAGACACAATTTAGACACCCCTAGAAAACGCTGCATTGTGGATTCCCTCTGTGCTCATGGTTAATCTTTGGGGAAGGTCTGAGCTGGGTTGTGGAGGGGCACTCACGCCCACTCCCGTTCCTCATCTCTGTATACTCTCTCAGAAAATAAACCTATGCAGCTTTGCCTCCCTCCTGCTCTTCATGAGAGCCTGGCTCTCCCTTGCTCTGGCCATTTCCTTAATTAAAGCAATAAGCAGTGGATGTGATTTAAATTGAGCCCAAGCTATTGAAAAAGCCACCTGTGGTGTTAAAAGCAAGTCAATAAAGTGTGTTAATAGAAGTGTTAACATTTCAGTAGCGTATAGGCAGTGTTAATTATGACATTCCCCATCACAGAATCATGCAGGTTCTTCCAGTGTCCCTCAAGGAACAGACAGTGGTGATGGGGTCTAAGTGCTGGGCTCAGCAGCAGCACAAGTCACCAGGGGAACAGTATCAGGCTGGGCAGGCAAAAAGCATGAGAGAGACATTCTGATCTGCTAGTTAGACCTCTTAAATGCAGGTTGTTATCCCACCTTGGATCCCAGAGTCACCAGCTGTCTGCTATTTCAGCACCTTCAACTGGGACTTAAATATACCTTCCGCACACAGACAAGGGCTGGCCTGAAATCATCCCAGAACAGAAGCATCTTTCCAGGCATCAGTGGCATCGCCATGGGGAGCAACTTCTGCAGGCTGTTTGCAGTTTTTGCCATCTGTCTGTCCTGCTGTGGGCTCCTGGTCCTTTACGCATGAGGTTGAGCCCAAATTCCAGTTATCTCCTGCTTGGCAGCTGGAGGTTCTCTCTGACAGGCATGAGTTATTACAGGTCCAGGAAGAGGTATTCCAGCAGCAGAATGAACAGGGGACTCTCTTACCATCAGTCCCTGTTATCCCAGGGCTGATGTGTTGGGATACTTGGGAACAATTTGAACCCATCCTGGCTCCAGAAACAGTACAGCTACAGATTAGCTGAAATAGCTGATTACAGAATTAGCAAGAAGATGCTTGGCACATGGTTAATATTAAGCATATGCTTAAATTAATTCCCCAACACCACAGCCTTTCAACATGGCAGAGAATCCACCCTGCAGCCAGCCAGTAGCTGATACTCCAGAGCTGTCAGCTGAGACTTAAAGCATCTCCTCAAGTGCTCTGCAAGTCAGGGGCCAAAGTCCCACTGAGCCAGCTGAGTCTCTGTCTCTTCAGTTTTTAAATCAAATTCCATTTTTACAGCAGGAAAAAAGGTGCTCACAAGTATTTGATTAGAGCTTTTTCAGGTTTTTTGATCAGCATGGGACAGAGGACATGTTCAGTCTGTCATTAAATATCCTCTGATGGCTTCTAGAAGTTAAATACTGGTCTTAAAAATTGTGTTGTATTAGATCCCTCTCTCTTTCATACTTGCTGCTTTGTAATTTTGCCTCCTCCAAGTGAGTTCTCAGTGGGTATGGAGGACAGAGAAGCATTTCTACTTGTGCTGTCTCATACAGTGTTATTTTTACAGAGCATAGGCCCTATTTCTGCAGATCTTCAGGGGAGATAACATCCTTACCTCCCATTATACATGGGGGAAAATGAGGTGAAGAATTTGAGCAGGCCAAGGGCTAGTTGGCACCACAGTTGGAAACTGGGATGCTTTCAGCCCGGGTCCTTGGACTGTGCCAATTCACTCTAAACTTGGGATGCAGGTATTTATCTCAGAGGAGGACACTGTTGTCTTGGTGCATCAACCAAAATGGCAGTGCCTGACTTGTATGATTCAGAGACTCACGGATACAGGAGGCTGAGAGGACCTGTGGGACATAGAAAGCAGCGGCTGGTAGAGTCAGAAGATGGTCCTGCACATATCCCAGCAGGACTATGTCCTCTCCTTCTCCCAGAAAGGACGGGTAACACACAGTGGTGGCACAACCTGCTCTGGAGGCAGGGCAGCATCCACATACTGCCTGGGGCTTCAACTACCAAGGATGTTTTGCCTGGTCTGTGTCACCTGCAGGTCCACAGGTCCACTTGCAGCATCAATTTACTGGTGTTGAAGTGGTTCATGGACATCCAAGGAGGCAGTGAAGGAGCTGCGGAAAAGGGTTAACTCTGACCTACATAGTGTGCTGCTTGTTGCAGTCACAGAAGATGCCATTGTCAGGCCTCTGACTCTTAGGGGTTCGTGTCTGGTGTCAAATTCCCTTTGTATTTCTCTTCTTCACTCTTTAAAAGGATTACAAGCTTCTCAGTGGCTTTTACCCTCATCTTTCCTACCAGCACTTTTTTCTAATGTGTCTGAGTCCCTTGTTGTTGCCTAAAACAACTCCTGGCTTCCAAGTGTAGCCTCTCACCCTACCCTAAGCTTCCAAGATTGTCCTGAACGTGCCTGGATGTCCCCAGGATAAGGCTGTAGGTCTCCCTTCCCCAGCCTAGATTGGTACCAGCTCACTGCATGTCATTCACTGAATCTTGCAAGAGGCGGAGCAGGAAGCTGGAAGGATAGAGTATGGTGCAGGTAAATCATTACAGTGGACATGCTGGTCCCTTCTTCTCAGATCATCACACAACTATCTTCTTTGCTCCCTCTCACTGTCAGGAGGAAGGATTTCTGCACAAGCAAATAGTTTTCCCCTCTATAAGTTCCTTACCCAGGGCTTGATAGCAAAGCCCACTGCCTGCTGCAGTGCCAGAGCTATCTGATCCTCTCTGGTAAGACCCCAGGGTCTGCCTGTCTCCATCCTTCACCCTTCATTCTGTATTTTAAATTACCAATATTTACTGCTGGGAAGATCTTGCGGGATATAATGAACCTGGTACTCTGGTCTTTGATTGTTTCTTTGATACTACTTTAACATAAATGATTAGAGACCTGTGATAAGCCATCCCTTGCCACTCACCACAAAGGCAAACTTACTGTTTCCATCCTGACTGCTTTTTCTGTGTTCAGACTCTTCAGGCATTTCCTTACTTGGCATTTATCTCTTCCAGTATATCTACAGGGACTTTATTTTTCTGACTAAGGCAGATTGAAAAACCATCGGTTTCCTGACTGCTGTCCCCTTGGCTTGTCACTAAATGTTCTTCATCTTAGGATATGCTCTTTGAAAACATATAGATTCAAGTTCTGCCTCTCGTGGCTGACATTTAGCTAAGATATGTATGTTATTATTCATCTCTCCAGTCTCTCCTCAGAAGACAGTCCTTCTACTCACCACCATGGCTGGATTCCTCTGTTACGTATAACATCTACCTTTTCCCTGGATGGAGATGTTATTTATTGCCTTGTGCTCTCTTGGCTACAGAGAGAATGAACCCATCCCTGCAGTTAGCAGTTAGCATGCTGCTTTGAAAGTTGTGATGGCTCCAGTCCTCCAGACTCCAGCATGAGCTATGGCTGCCAGTGAAAACTAACGTCAGCAGCGAACACAAATCGGACCTGAGGAGCTCAGCAGGTTTTCTCTGTAGATTGAGTGGTGATGGAGCATAGGGGAGATCATGAATCACCCCTCATCCTGAGGGTGAGGTGAGGGCTAGCAGTGGTGACGGGATGGGCAGCAGCATCAGAGGCTGCTGACCTCAAAGTAGAGTGAGACCTCACACAGATATCTGTTAAGCTGTTCGCTGGTTTTCACCAAAGTGCAGTAATGAATTCATTCCATTCTACTCAATGTACAAACTTCTGGGATGTATGAATGCGTGCACAAGAGGGTGCAAGCTTAGTGAACCCCAGCATGGTGTTCAGAGTGGAACCACAGCAGAAGATGAACCTGCCTCTCCCTCCCACTTGCTTCGGTTACCTCCTTGGTACTCCTGTGTGACCTGATCTAGGACAACCTGCTTTAGCGGGAGGTTGGGCTGGATTATCTCTAGAGGGCCCTTCTAACCCCCACCATTCTGAGATTCTCTGATTCTGGGATTCTGTGACTTACAATGAGAGAAATGTCATTCAAGCTGCAAGCAGTGATTCTCCTGAGGGGTTTAACTTAAGCATCCTTCTGTCATCTCCCCAGTGTCACTAGAAGCCAATTTACAGGACTATTGCTGACTTCCTTCTTCCAGAAGTTTTGAACCACCCCAGATTTATAAAACAGGCCCCACAGCATCTTGAGATTAACTAGGAGGAAAAAAAATCTCCATCAAGGTGTTTTTAGAAACAAACATATGTGGGGTACTTTTCCTGACTGGCTGTGCTACGTGGAATTGGACAGTTTAGTGCTTTTCATTTTTTCAGGCTGTTCCTTGTGGTGATGAGAGACTCATAAAATCATCTTAAAATCCGAAGATAGAATTTGCATACAGTTTACAGCTTCAGGAGTCCATGGGCTTATTTAAACAGAAAACCAAATAGATTTCTGATGTGCTTGGAGGAACTGGGAAAGCAATCTCCAAACTATACACAGGCTTGTTATCAAATGTCACCATCCCCAAAACAGCACAGCAAATGGAAAATCCACAGAGAGTTTAAGTCCCTTTGCAGAGCTGAGAAAGCCTGGGCTGCAGAGCCCCTTGTTCTCTAGTACATTGGTTTGGGATGAATACTTGGAGATACAGTTACTTTCCTAAGCAGGACGTCAACTGCTTGATGCTCATTAGTGCTAATGAAAATCATACAGCCCGGTGTTGTGCTTCAGCCAGTAATTCCTCCAAGTGCTGTCATTTCCACTGTCATCCCAGGGAATAAGATGGAACAGAGTCTGAGTTATTGGACTTTAAATTGGTGCCAGTATCAAAACAAAAGCAAAGCCATCATAGAGTATGAGGAGGGGTTTGTTAGCTTGCCCTTGAATTGTATCCATCTGGATAGGAAGGGCCAAAAGCACCTGACTTTATCGGAGCCCTAATAAAAATAAAAGTGTAGAAGTCTCCACCAGACTCTGATGATAATTGCTTTGGGATATCTGCATGGAGAGAGCTCTTATCCTGCCATGTGCCCTTGGGTCCATGTCCCACCATCCTCTGTGGGGATGGCACACCAGCCCTGTGCTGCTCCCCCCATGGGCCAGTAAAGCTGCTCCTCTGTGACATGGTGCAAACTCTCCTTTGAAAGCGTGACTCAAACTTTTCCACTTTCTTATCCGCTGCGGGCAAGAAGTCAGGTTAAGGTTTAGTTGGTCAGGAGTGTCCAGACCACACGGATCACACATTTCCTATGTGATCCTGGCCAGTATATTCACTTCTCAGCCTTAGCTTCCTTACTTTTAAAGTCTGGGCAATAATAGTTTCTTAGAGGAAGGAAGCAGGAGGATTCATATGTTAGTGTTTCTAAGACACTCGAGGGATAAGTTGAGGAGGTCCATAAAAATGTCTAGCAGCAATGAATAATGTTTTTTTCCTGGGCATATCTTGAATTCAGACCAGGCTGTGATTGTTCCCTGAGCACCTGTTGGTACTAAGCCTCAGGGATACTTTCCTCAGCTCCATAAAGACAGAGAAAATGAGAGGGGGGAAAAAAAGCAGCTCACACATGGCTCTGATGGATAAAGCCTTCACTCACAACTGTGTATCAAACCTGCACTGAAATCTGGATCCTTTCCCAAAGATTTTTTCCACTTTTGGTCTATTTCTTCAATGTTTCCTTTGGTGACCATGCTAGTAGCTGGCTGGATACAAAGTATTCACTCATTTGTTCCATGATTAGCAATCAGAGTGTGTGTGACTCTCTTGACACATCTCAGCAACAGCTTTCATTTCACACAGGCCTGTGGATGAGAGTCTCCACTTAGTTTGGTTGCTCCATTGGAAACACAGACTGAATAGCAAAGGCATCAAGGGGGAGAAAGCTAAACTTTACATTCACACAACTGTGAAGAGAATTTATTCCAAAACACGCTATTTTAGGCTTGATTTCTACATTAAAAGAATATGACCACTGTGAAAAAAATGTTTAAGCTTTCATGGAAAAGCGGCTGTGTGATGGTGGGCAGTAGAGAGTGATCCAAGTGATCCATGACTTGACTAATGAATAGGGTGGTGTTCATGAGACTAAATTTGCAAGTGTTTTCCATTCCAGGAAAGCACTGGAAAAGCCTGGCTCTTGTAATAAGGTATTACTTCATACACTTTGCTGGTGTAACCTATTGCTTTGCAACTCCAGAGAGACTTTTCTGTGCATGCAACCATTAGCATGGTCCTGGGAGGACTTATCTGGATGTCCTTCTAGATGGATTTTCTTTTCATGCATGAGTTAGCACTATGAAGAGCATGATTTTCTGCATGGTAACCTGAAGGTCTTCGATTCAAGGCCTAAAGAGGAAGATCCTTTATCAATGACATCTATTTTACCAGGGTTCCTGGTGGAGGGGGTTACCTCCTGAATATGAATGAAAGTTTGGGAGAAGCTGGAGGAGTGCATCAGGGCCAAATTGAAGCATAGCACCTTGTGATTTTGTCCATCTGCAATGAGAAACCTGACTTGAGCAGTGAGAAATGGAGAGGCTGTGGCCGCAGATGGCTTGCAATGGCACCTTTGCACTCCCTGACTCCTGTCTGGATGCAAAGATGCCGACAACCAAGCAGTCATCTGTACCCGTGTTGGCTGGACTGTGTTCATGTGGCTGGTAAACCTGTGTAATAGCTCAGCCCTGGCATGCTTACAGGGCCACTAAAGCAGCAGTGACACTATCCTTAAAAGAAAGAGCTGCTGAGGACATGGGAAATGCTGGAAATAGTTTCTTGTTGGGTTGTAAGCTGTGCAGCCCCCAAACACATGGGCAGAGATTTGCCTCAGGACAGCGTCCTGAGAGTCAGGATTGTTCAAGCTTACCTCTTACAGAGCCAGGAGGGAGAGGAGAGCTGGATTAGGCCAGACTGTTGATTTTTAAGTCTTGTGAAATGCGGTAAGCCTATTTGCATGCTGGAGAAACAAATGCAAAACGAGCTGAAGCCCAGAACAGCCCAAACCAGAGTCCTGGAGGGCACAAGATGAGGTCTTCTTGCACTTCTGGGAGATAGCTTGTGAAAACAGATGTGCTGTGACAGAGGCTAGTTTCTGTAGCTGGGAAAAGAGTGTGAATCCCAAAGTAGAGGGCCCTTGACAAATCGCAGCTTGCTGCCAGGGATTCCTCCTCCCTCCCCCTCTCCCTCCTCTGAGACACTGACACTGGAAATGGTCCTGCTGATTAGACAGCGTCTGAGCTGACGAGTCCGATTCTGGAACACAGAGTACTGTTCTGATGCCCACGTTTTCAGAATGAAGTTGAAAAATTGAGGAAGGTGCCAAAAACAGCCACAAAAATTATACAAAGTCTGCAAGAAATGGCTTACAAGAGACTTGCAGAGCTCATGCGGTTTAGCTTGTCAGAAAGAAGATTGAGAATATTTTACAGTACAGAAGTACCTTCTCTTGGGAAAAAAAAAAAAAAAAAGAAATGACCAGGTACCAATGGGGTCTTTAATCGATCAGAGCAAGGTATTGCAAGAAATGGTGCTGGAGGGCAAAGCCAGACAAACTCCAGCTAGGGAGAAGGATTTGTGTTTTCCCCCTGTGAAGGTAATAAACTGCTCCAGGGAGGGAACCACGCTCCATCTCCTCAGATCCAGGCAGATCATTTTCTGATGATGCCATCAGTTCCTGGTTGCTGGATTTCAAACAACTGTAGCCTGCCATATCCTGGAGCCTGAAGGAGAAAATGCAATGATCCTTTCTGGCTTGAGGCTTTCTCATCATTCACAGCAAGGCAGGAAGAAAAAGATCTGCTGATGAGGAGCCACAATGCAAAACACAGATTTATCACTCAGAAGCAGCCTCCTGTCCTCTGGAAAAGAAAACATCTCAAGGTCTAATTTGCAGGTGCAGATCACCCACTGACGGTCTGGTGCCCACAGAATCAAACGTGGTGGGACCTGACAGTGGCTGGTTTCTTTCTTTGTGTGCTGCGGGTTAGACAGACCCTTAACCCACCTGTTTCTCTGGTGGGACTCCCAAGCTGATGCCCCTGAAAGAGGCTGTGGATGGAAATCCCTTGCCTTTGCTCTGTGGCCAAAATTGGATGGAGAATAGCTCCAGGCTTTGGGTGATGCAAACTCAGAAGTAGTCCCTAGATATAGGCAAGAATCAGAGGTGTGATTGCACATATCTCTGCGGGGCAGGGCTCGCCTCAATTAAAGGATGACCAGAACAAGAATATGACCTACTGGAAATAGGCTGGCCCAGCTCTATCTATGTGTGGTTTCCACCTGCATAATGAGGTGTAAAACATTCTCCAGTTGAATGTTTTAACTTCATTTTTTATGCTGTCTCTGACTGGATGTAAATACTTACTCAAGGCACGGATAAGAGGAAAAAAAAACAAACCCAAAAAGGCTTTAAATGCTTTAACATTCAAGAAAAGTACTCTGTGTACCAGGAGTTTTAGTGATCACTTTGGGAGAGCCAAGTGTCTGAGCAAATTAGCCTTGGATCTGAACAGCCTTGCAAACGGCTGCCTAAGAGTGAGCAAATACCATATTATTAAAGACAAACGAAAGTAGCAATTGAACTGAAGGAGACAAAGAGTTTTGCTCATGTAGATGCCTCACAATTTTTTTTTCCCCCCCCGTGAGTGTTTCTGAGATCAAACCTGATAAGAGCTTCTTTTCTATTCCTTGGCCTCCCAGTGACTATTTAGTGAAGGTCCTATGCAAATTGCACACATGACAACACTCCACTGCTATCGGGAGTCACTGCAGTTTGAAGATTATGGTGCTGTATGTGAGACTTGTATGTGAGACTTGCTCAAGAGCTGCTCTCACTCTAACCTCCTCGCAGGGCTCCATGAAATACAGTGCTTCCATGTTCGGCAGGACTGTGTCTCCCATTTCCAATAAACACAACTACAAATTAGTTGGAGAAAGAGATCCAAAGAAAACAAACAGGACTGGAACAGAGACTGAAATTTCTGTAGTCTTTGAAATCCAGGGGAGGTTTTTGCAGCAGGAGAGCGTGATACCAGGTGAAGACCATCTTATACTGTCTGGACACCTATAAAATCCCAAACCAAGCTGCTGTGGCAGAGCAGAGATACACTCCCTGTGAGCCCAGATTGCTCCATATGTAGCCAGAAGCTCATGCAGACTTGTGCAAATGTGTTCCAGAAGGACTTTAGCCCTCTCCAGGGTATGATACAAATTTCCTTTTGTGAGACAATGAAGAGGCAACATACTATCTACTTTCCTTCAATGTACCTTCTCCCTGAATCTACTGTCAAGGGAAAGCTTTCTGTCTACCTGAGTCCTAAAGCCATCCTACATCATCAGGGATAGGATCTGCTCCACCCCTGGAGCATTTGTCCAATGGCCACATCCTGGCTTGTATGAAACAAGGCATTCAAAACCCTGTGTGCCTGTGTGAAAGCTAATGCTGTGCAGTCCTAATTCCCTGGCAGGTTGCCTGAGCAGCCAGATGTGCCTGACACATGGTGGGACTGATGGCATCACATCATACAAAGATCCCTGAGAAAGCCCAGAGGTCGGTACCAACAGAGAGAAATTATCTGGATGTGTGGAGGCCCAAGGGATACCAGCTGCAGCAAGTTTACCCCTCTGCTGCTGGTGCCATCCCAAGAGCAATGTCATTCAACACATTTCTGTGCCAAGCTCTGTGGATGTGGCCTTTGGAAAGACCCCCAGGGCTGTTATGTGGCTGTTTCCTCATGGCTGACTTGGAAAGCTCCTCACTGCCTCCTTGACTTCTGAAAGGCTTAGCATCAGAGGACCAAGCCTTGCTGTGGGTTGCATGGGAACTGCAGGAATATGGGCTGCAGATTTCACTGACACTGCAATTTTGGTGTTGCAGATCAGAGCCTGACTCCTCCAGATGGATCTGGTGCTGAGTCCTTACTCTCGTCAGCCCTAAATTTCTAGTCAAAGCAATCTGCAATGAGCCTGCTCAGTTCTGGCTCTCTAGATAGCTAATCTTGTCTGAGGGTCCTCCTAGCAACAAATATGTTTGTGCCCAACATGATAGTTAAACTTGAGAGGAGGAGCAAAAAAACATACAGAGCCAAGAGAGCTGAAAGAGTGGGCTCTCTAGCTTGTGCTGACTAGCTGAATTGGTTTCTCCTTTTTTAATCTTGGAGTGACTTCATGAATGGAACAAAAGCATCTGATGTTTCCTTCTTCCCTGTCCGCATGGTGTGTCATCCACTCTGTAAGGCTGTGTCAGCTCTGCTAGAGGCAGCAAAGGCTGTCAGAGTCAAGAGGGGAGTGAGATGCACTCAGCAAACACACACAATTCCTCTCTTATGTACACTCTACTCGGCCCTGGTGAGGCTGCAGCTCGAGTGCTGTGTTCAGCGTTAGGTCCCTCACTGCCAGAGGGACACTGAGGGGCTGGAGCGTGTCCAGATATTGGCAGCAGAGCTGTGGAAGGGGCTGGAGCACAAGTGTGACATGGAGCAGCTGAGGGAGCTTGGGGTGTTTAGTCTGGAGAAGATGAGGCTGAGGAGACAGGAGCACTGAGGGCCCTCCTAGCAACTCTGCAACTCCCTGACAGGAGATTGTAGTGAGGTGAGAGTCGATCTCTTCTCCCAAGTAACGAGTGACAAGACAAGAAGAAATGGACTCAAATTGTGCTGGGGTGGGAGGAAGGGGAAGGGTTAGATTGGCTATTAGGAAGAACTTCTTTACTGAAAGGATTATCGGTCACTGTTCCAGGCTGCCCAGGGAGGTGGTGGAGTCCCCATCCCTGGAGCTATTGCAAAGCCGTGTAGCTGAGGTGCTGAGGGCCATGGGTTAGTGGTGGGCTTGGCAGTGTGAGGAGAGCGGTTGGACTTGATGATCTTAAAGATCTTTTCCAATCCAAATGATTCTATGATTCAACTCTGCACATTGTCAAGACCTTGCACTTCTTCTGTGTTTTTTTAATGTGGTGATCAGGCAAGGTCAGAAGCTGGAATCACTCCTTTTTTATGCACCCCAGTCTGAATATATTGCAACATTCGGTATATATTTTACTTATTATATAAATATAGATGCAGCTGGTGAACATCTAAAATGCAAAACTGTGATGTTTGTTGTCAGTACAGCTGGATCTGAAAAGTAGAGAACGCAGCACACCCTATCAAACCCAGGGTCCCAACACCTGCCCTCTAAGTCTTCGCTCAGTGCTGATGAAGTTGTGGCTAATGCATCAGAATTAGAGATGGTCAAGGTCAGGTTTTCACCCACTGGGCCAAATCAATACCTATCTAAGACCATTGATTTAAATGGCTGTTTAACATAGTGGGATCTGAGAGGCAGTGGAGTAGACAGGTTTTCTCTCACTTCCCACATGAAGTGACTCAGGGGTGTTTTCAGATCTTTATAACAAAGATCTCCAACTGGGCTTTTTCTTGCAGTCTTCTTTAGGAATAACCTCTGTGGAAGATTTATAAGCCATGCTCCAACAAGCTGAACCCTTGTTCTCTCTGGCCTACACCTGACTGACACCCTCTGCCCTGAATTCATGCCAACAGTGAATCTCCTTGAGATGTTGTGGGCACCTTGATCATCTGCTAGTGTTCACACTGGGCAGCCCAGATCCTTCCTTCATGGCATGGCTACTCTTTAAGGTTTGATTGAGCCAGTTCAGCTCATGACATTGGAAGAAAACTATTCCTGTTGTTTTTCCTGGCAGAGTTAATTTTCCCTCTGAAGCTGCTGGCACTGGTGTTCAGCAGCCACAAGGGTAGAGGCAGGACAGCAGAGCTGTGGGGGAGCGAGAGGAAAGCAGGATGGGTGGAAAGAGGAGCAGGACTTCATTTCCTGCCTTGGTCCCAGGAATGTGGGTTAGCACTTGCAATTAATTTCCTTGGGCCTGTATCTCTGTTCGATATGGGAATGCTCACTCCAGGTTACTTCACCTCTTCGGGTACTGAGTAGAAGAGCTATTTATTACTCACTTATCTCCTGCAGTAGAAGGTACATTTGGCTACTGCCATGAAGGAGTTGCTCCCAGGGACCAGCTGGTCTGGTCCTAACGCAGACCTCGCCATGACACTGGCCCAAGTCTCAGCCATCAGCTCCCTGCTTTCTCATGCAAGAGGACATATGCACATCACTATCTCTGCTTCTACTTGTCATGAACTGCAGTGTCCTGTGTAGGTTCTGCATGATGGTAAAGAAAGAGGGATGCAGTGCTCTGCCTACAATCCAGCAGCAAATTCAACTTACCAGCTCCAGTCTGTGCTGGGCTGCCTCCCATTTCCAACTGGGAAGCCATGTCCTTCTGTAAGCAAATCTATTCACTGAAACCTCTCTTTGCATCAACAGACATCAAGCTCCTATGACTTGGACTGTGGTAATTTGCAGCCACAACTCCTCCCCCACCTCACCCAAGTGCCTTCTCCCTCTGGATGTATTGTCATGAAAAATCTTTCTGGCTTTTGGCTAATTGGCAGAGGTTATGTGCATGCTTCAGGAAAAGGGTAAATCATTATAACCTCATGCCTCTGTAGTCAATTATAGATTGTTTTCCCTGCTCAGATGATTTGGCAGGCAGTGGCATTGCAGCAAAAAATGAAAGCCTTGAGTCAGTGTGCCTGGTGTCTCTGCCTGAGAGCAGCTCAAACCAGAACCCTCTATCTCAGTCCACACCCCAGTCTGGGAAGAAACGCGCTCTGCATGTGAGCCTGTCCCAGGACTATGCAGATTGGGTTAGTCAGTCATTCATTTCTTCCCTTTTGGCCTGGTCAGAGATGCTGCTTCTCAAAGGCAGCCAGGCTGCTTTGTTCCAGTGTATGGGATCAGTACTTTAGGATCATCTCTTCAGGAGAGGATGCTCAGGTGGACCTTCACTACTGCTTTGATCCCATCCCTTTCTTTGGCCCTTGGTTTTCCTCTTCCAGTGTAGAGATGAGACTCCTTTCCATCTGGGCTGCCATGTGGACCTCTTGAAGGTGCTCTTGAAGGACAAAATGACGTAATTTCCAGCTAGCGCAGTGCACACAGGGCCATGGGTACTTGCCTTTTCTCTGATGGTTCAACCTTGCCCAAACAAGATGACCTTTGTGTCCTGGAACAAATGTTTTAGGAATGTCTGGGATTCATTTTCACCAAGATAGTCATTATCTCACATACTTCAGGAATTAATTTACAAGAACACTTACGTTTCTTGCCTAGGCACTTCCAGGGTCTGTGCAAGGGCACAAAACCCAGAGAAACAACCTGAGTGTCCCTTTTGCCACAGTTACGAAACAGAAGCTGAAGTATTTCTTTTCTCTTTAGAAACTTGAGCAAAACAAGATATTTGTATGAAAAGCAGGACTCTGGAGCATGTGTCAGGGCATTACTAGGCAATATCCAAGTGCTCTGTTTACCAGTCCACCACCTGCTAGGACAGTGCTGTTTGCGCAGCCTTTCACAGAATTACAGTGGAAAGCTCTTTATGAGGTTGCTCAGACTGAGGGCAGCCAGACAATGCCCTGTTGACCATCTGCTATAGAGCTCAGTGTAGTGCAGCTCCTCCATGGTGAGTTAGGATAAGCCAGGATTTTCAACCTGCTTCACTCCATGCCTGCTTTTCCAAGTCAGTTCTCACTTTCACATCACATCATGAACGTTGATTGTGGTTGCAAACCACTCATCTTGTGTTTCACTTTCACACCCGTGTGGAAAGGAGGTTCCTAGGACACACCACCAAGGCAGTGTTGGATTAATAGGTTGTCATGGTGCCACAGAAGATGTTTCTGCATGGTCTAGTCCTGAGATTGTGTGATGAAACCTCAAGAACATAAATCACGGTCTCAAAGGTTGCTGAGCTTGGGATTTTCCAGTTAAGGTGGACAAGATGGAAAATGTCTCCTAAGTTGTGATCTTCTGCTGCTTCTGCTAATCTGACAAACTAAAAAACCTCAAGTTTCTGGTTGGCTTTGAAAACAAAGGCATATCTCCTTCATACTACTTGGGATTCAAGATTTTCATGACATGGAAGACACAAGGGCTCCAGCTACTTGGCAACCCATAAATGCTAAATATACCTCTAGCCCATGGCAAAGGACCAAACCTAAGCCTCTGAGACAGTGAGCAGCCATCTGCTCCATAACAGGAGTGAAGAATTAAGTTGTTTGGTCCACTTGGCTTATCCAACAGAAAATTAAAAGGCGTTTAATATTTTATATCTGCCAGTATCTGTGCAATGAACAGATTTTTCAGAACAGGTAGCTCTCTAACCTCACTGGGGCGGTGACTAGAGGGTTAGAGATGGTGCTAGAACAATTGACAGCAGATACAAGGCACAATTTTTAACAGCACGAGTCATTAACTGGTGAAAGTGCTTCCTCATGACTTTTGTGCAAAGCCTTTAAATCACATCTGCATCTTTTTCTAAGCTGATTGATAGACTGTAACTTATCCAGAGCTTACGAGCTTGTTGAAGCCATTCCCAGATAAGAGGCCTGAGTGGGTAGAAGAGATGCACTGCAAACATCAGATCCATCTGCAGCTCATAGTCCCAAACATGGAGAAGACACAAAAACAGTCTTCCAATCCTAAACTCTTCGCTGGTGCTGACATGAGGTGCTGAACAACCATCCCTTTCTTCCTACTCAAGGCTCTATGTGTCATCTGGAGTGAATTAACCAAATATTTCCGGACGAGTGGGGCCCAATTTTTGATTTCTTGATGGAGTCATTCCTCGTGCCTCGAGAGATAGCAGAAATGGGCTCTCACACTGCAGCAGCACAAATTCCCTGGAAATTCAACAAGGTTAAGCAGAGTGCTGCCCTCTCTGTCTGAGCTGCAGAATGAGTGGCACTGAAGATAGTGAGCACCATATCTCACTGCTGTGGAGAGTTCAAGCTGGATGAGTTTTTCCCAGATGGGATACCCACTGAGATCAGTGTGAGGAGTCACATGGATAAAGCTGAGCAGGGAGGGTTCTTTTAAGGAGTAAACACGGACAGGGACAAAGATATAAATGTTAGGAGCAGGAGTCACCCAACCATGTGTTGTTGTCCCCACCAAAACTGGTCACCCTCCACGGCCAATGAGCCTAGGGTGAGTTTTTTTCTCCTCGTAGTCTGTCACTCAGTTTAGAGCAGAAAACTCTGATCCTAAAAGTGCCTGTTTGTTCTTCACTGGTCATAAAGGGAGCCTGAGACAAATGGGTCAGAGATGTGGATATCTGACACCGGGTGAGGTGCACCCTGTCTATGTCAGGCTCTGTCACTGCCCTGCAACAAGATAGGTCTCGTCCTCTCCTCCTCCTCAATTCAATCCTTTTCTGAGCTTTACAGGACATCTTCCTTTGCACAGGGGCCCAGTAAGGCTCTGAGCTCAATCTGGGATTTTTCCTGTAGGACACCAATGTCCTAATAATATCCTCAGCATAAAGCACAGGGAAGCTTTAGGAGGAAGGAACAAGAGGTTCTCTCTCATTCACAGATCTAAGTTGCAGTCCTAGCTTTTTTAGTAAAACCTTTGTTTTTATTTTTTTAGAGAGAAAAGGGAACTCAGCCATCCAGAAATGCTATGCAGATTTGTCAGCTTTTGTTGAATTGGCCAAAAGGAATAAAAAAAAAGACCTTGTAGTAATTACATTCAATACAGTGAAAGGGTTCCATTGCAGGATTATAAAAATCAAGAAAAGATAACTCACTTACTAATTTCTTGGTTTTAACTTTGCCTCAGTTTTATCTTTTACAAGTTTGAGATCTCCTAAAGTCAAAAAAGCCCCTCTTAGTTCACATCTTCAGTGAGTTGCTGTGGTTTCTTTCCTTATTAATTGATTGATTGATTGATTGATTGACTTCAAATTTTAAAAGAATTGCATTTCTGGTCAGCTTAAATCTGAACTTTCAATGAACTGTACCAGTCACTGAGCTGCTTCATAAGCTTAATTAGCTAATGAAGTGCTTATTGTCGGTGCCAAAGATTTCTTTGACGCAAATTACTAACACTTAGAAATGTAAATAACCCCCCAAAACCAGTTCTGAGAAAATCACATTGGCTAATTGATTTTAAACACAACTAATGGCTTATATTGCTTGGCCAGTCAGTATTGATTCATTTTAAGCAGTAGTTAACTGCTCTGTGAGTAAGAAATATATTATCTTTTGCCTGCAAGAACAGGTAGTTATACACAGGGATCAATAGTGATCCAGCTAAACCCCACTGCACTGATAAATTGCTACTGCTTGCATTAAATGTTTATGCTGTTTCGTAGGCATCCAAGTTCAATGTATGCAAGTGGATTGTTAATTAAAAAGTGATAAAACATCCAGTTAATTTATGGGCTGTGCTGAACCTCACTGCGAGAGGCTGGCACAAGGTGCAAGGAGGGAGACCTCCCTGCAGTGATCACAGTGGCAAACACAGTTTAACCTTTCTCCTGCCCTGATTTTATCTGAACTGGTCTGACTTCCAGGAAAAATGCTGCTCACAGGTCTCCCAGCCTGGCTGTGGAAAGAGAGTGAGCCTGCCTCTTCCATAAGGCACAAACCCAAACCACTCTTTTTTCCCCACCCACACCTGCCATCAGCCAGAGCACTCTAAAATGTGCTTTTGGGGCAGCTGGGAGGCATGGACCTGATGGCTGTAATTTAATTCTTTGAGTACCACCACCTCTGAGTGATGCTAGAGTGCAACAGCTCTGCTTACCCCTGCATCACTGTATCACCCAGCAGGCAAGCACCATTTATCCTTAAAAATCCCAATATAACCCTGTGAGCATGTGTCCTAAAGGAGCCTATACAGGCTCCTACCAGGAAAGTACTATATATGCTAAAAAAAGCTTGTACAACTTAGTGGGAGAGAATCAAATGTCCTAAAAAAGCTTGTATCATCTAGTAGGCAAGCACTTTATGTACTAAAAAAAGCCCATATAACCCAGCAGGCAAACACCATAGAACCTAAACGAACCCTTCTGATGACCTAAGGTGCACATCACCTTTTCACCTTTTATATAATATATCTCGGTGCTTTCTGCAGAACACAGATTACAGTGATCACTACTGCTGCTGAGGAGCTTCTCTCTCCTCATGAGCAACTCTGTCTTACCTCCAGTGATAGGATGCTTTCTTTCTTTGTTTCTTTTTCTTTAAGTGCAGCATTTGGCTTTTTAAATTCAAATGCTATCAGATGGCTTAAGGTTGTTTTGTTGTTGTTGTTGTTGTTGTTGTTTTTTTCTAAAGAGCATGTTATTTATTTATAGTGGTTTTGCTACATTTCCCACCCAGGCAAGATTTTGCCTGACAGTTGAATGTGCAGGCCTGATATGTAGTGTCTTACAACCAAACAAAAAGAATAAACTGTTGCCACAAATTTTCCTCTTTGAATTTTAGTGTTATGGGATTAGAGAGTTCATGTTATTATGTTTAGTGAACAAAGTGGTTAGACACCAGCAGTGTTGCTGAATCACATGATATTTAGCCTAGAGAAGAGAATCTTGAGAGGAGATACGATCTCTCTCTACAACTACCTGTAGTGAACTGAAGGTCAGTCTCTTCTCTCCAGTAATAAATGACAGGACAGGAGGAAATGGGTTAAAATTGTGCCAGGGGAGTTGAGAGGATTGGAATGAGCTACCCAGGGAGACTCTCCAGAGATATTCAGGAGATGCATAGATGAGGTGCTGAGGGACATGATTTAGTTTAACGATAGGCCTGGCAGTGAGAGGAGCGTTGGACTTGATGACCTTAAAGGTCTTTTCCAACCCAAATGATTCTGTGGTTCTGTGGAATCACAGGTAGTCAGCATCATTTAACACCTCCTTCTTGCATTCTGTGACACCTCCTGCATAACTTACCTTCTACCCA
This sequence comes from Urocolius indicus, assembly GCA_013401255.1. Lineage (NCBI taxonomy): Eukaryota > Metazoa > Chordata > Aves > Coliiformes > Coliidae > Urocolius > Urocolius indicus. Next base: position 172,428 of record WBNH01000681.1, read on the forward strand.
TGCATGCTTGTAGTGTCTACTGGAAAGCCCCAACTCCCGGAGGCTGGTGATTATTCAGCAAGTTAAGAACATTCTCCTTAAATTTAAAAGAGAGGAAAAGGTTCCTCTCCCTCGTGACTGGAGAAAGCTGCTTGATCAAAACTCATCTGTGAAAACAACTAACACACATGCTTTTTAAAACCCTGTGTTTCTTTCCAAATCCAGTCTTATGATTTTTCACGTTGGCTGCGGAGAGAGGGGAAATCTGCCCCATGACCGCTGGTTCTCGTTAGTAGTGCTGTCGTGATTGTTACACGTGGGAATGCAGCTGGTGAATATCTGCAGCTCTAACACAAACCACCAATCCATCGTCTTCCACTGCAGGGAGGGGATGAATTAGAGATCATAGAATCATTATGGTTAGAAAAGACCTTTAAGATCAAGTCCAACCACTCACCTCACGTGTCACACCTAACAGGAGACTTGGCACATCCCATTCTGACAAACTCAAGCCATGGCTGACCAAAACTTTGGGGATAGTCAAACTGTGGGGTTTAGACACTTTAGAAGTTGTGTACGTTCAGGATACATAATTAACATTTTTCTATTAATCTATGGTACTTAAATCGATATCACAGTTAATTACAAGTAACATTTACAGTGTTACACCATGCTATGTGTCCATTTATAAATAGAACAAAGTAATTTAGTATTTACCAGAAATGCAGAGAGGGAAAAAAATTCAAATGACAGGGATCTAATAGTCGTGAACAAAATACTTCTACAAATACAGTCCAGGAAATGGAATTGTCGCGTGGGGGAAATAGCAACATAATGACATTTGTCTTAAAACTGCAGAAAAACATCAGAATAGCAGAACTTTTTGAAAGGTAATGTGAGAGGCTTGAAGTGAGATATTGCAGAATTTGGGGATTTGCCTCAGTTTTCAGAGGTGAGGACTGAACAGAGAAGCTGAAGAAGGGAGCAGAGTGGTACTGGTCTAAAATTCCCGACTCAGACAAAACATTTCTGTGTGCTTAGAGCTGCATCAAGGCAAGACACTAAAAAGTTTCTCATAGATAAGTTCTCTGAAATTGCCAAGTCCTTGCAGATAGCTAGGATCCCAGCAAAATCTCCCTGTCCTATGGTAAATTTTGTTTCCAGACAACATCCATCTCCAGCAGTAGCATGCAGTCTCTCAGTGCAATGGGTGGATGATATCCTTAAGCTGATGCCAAACTGTTTAGCTCTGTGCATCCATCCTTGGGTGATCCTTTTGGGCTCCCCAGGGCAGCAGTGGGACCTGTCTTCACCAATGCCACAGCAATGCCACTATGCTCCTGTCCATTTACCAGCCCTGTTAGCTGCCATCTGGCCATCCCAACCCTAGAAAACCCTGAAGGTGAACCCTGAGGTGAACTCATGGAGATGCAGAACCCAAGCCCCCACAGTCCAGCAGCAAAAGGCCAAATCTTCCTCCTGGAAGAGATTTTATGGACCAAATTGGTGGAAAAAAAGTTTAGGAATTGATAGCTTTGAAGTCAGTAGGACTGATTTACTATGTTATGTGGCCTTACTTCTAACTCATCATGAAAGATAGCTACCTAGGCCAGTTTAATTTCTTGGTGGTTTTGTTTGTTTGTTTGTTTGTTTTTTTTAAGGAAGATCAATTGTTGTTACTGAAAAAAGCCAGAAAAATTTCAGAGGCAAAAGGACATCTTCAGGCTTCCAAGACTGAATCTTTTCTTAAATTTTTCCAGCCGTCCTAGCTAAATGCAGGTATTTGAAACATGAAAATGTTCAAAACTTAAATAATAACACCTCAGTTATAAATAAAAGTACATGGAGTAGACATTCTATTACAGAATTCAATTGTTAAAATATTGTTTATGTTATTAGTAAAAAAAGAGCTTTATTATCAAACATAAAATAGTATATGCTGCTCAGCTAAAAGCTGTCCCTGTTTTTCCTTCTACACCAAAAAGCTTTGAAAATTTTAGGGTCTAGACCCGAGGGTGTCCATCAATTTGTTTTTTGAAACTGCTGACGATGGAGGACACTTGAATCCTTGTAGGAAAAGGACCTAGAGGTTTCTGGACCTCAGAGGGAGCAAGCTGGGAGCACTCAGGATTTGTACAAATGAAGCAGGGTCATCAGTGGAGATTTTGGGGCAAAGTCATGTGCTTCGAGGTCTGGAGAAATGAAGAAAAAAGAAAACAAATAAAATCTGAGGGAAGAGTCTTTTTTCATAAACTCCTCTCTTCAAAATGCTATGGCAATAGCAAATGCATCCCTCCAGCCCATAAAAGAGAAGAAATAAAGGTTAAAGCTGGGTGGAACTTTATCATATATTTTTTTTTAAAACCTTTTTACTTTAATTGTCAGTTATGATGGCAGGAAAAAAATATGTAACAAGCAAGAATAGCTAAAAATAGGTCAGATAAAAGGCAGCACATCTAGCCATAAATTATCCAGAGCCCAATAAAAGCTCAGTGGATGAGACAGTGGAATGTGTGGGGGCATGAAGACATAATGATATTAAATTAGAGCTTGCCTTCAAAACTGAAGAGGGTTGTGAATTACTCTTGTTTAAGAGCCTTGTGGTAATCGATAGCGGTTTTCACTGCCTGTGGACAAAATCTCATCAATTCTGTTTTATTTTAGGTGTCTGTGTAGGAGCAATATGTGCCATGGAGGCTTTGTGAGAGCTCAGTGGAGCCAGTCCCCATGTGTTCTGTGATCCTGGACTCTTGGACTGGGATTTGCTCCTCCTTCCTGCCCTTGTTCCTGAGGGAAAAGCAGGGTGTTAAATGCTGGAGGTGCTAATTGCAGTGCCACCACGCTGAAGAGGTAAAACACTGTCATTGGAGAAATTAAAACTCCCTGAAATCCTCTGCCTACACTGTGTGCAGCACCAGACTAGATAACATCTCTGTAACATGTCGCTGGGCCTGGTTCTGTTCTTACTGTGTTGAGAACGGTGTAATCCTAATATGTTGGTACAACATTGTTTTCTTTCACATAATGTGGACATCTTCTAGTCAATGCCCAAAGCATCCAAATTATTCACTTCTGCAGCCATCTGAATTTTGTAGAGCTCTAGTGTGCCTAGCTCCTTGTAAGCACTATCCTTTTGTAGACAGGTACCATTTGCCGACTAGTATACTTAGAAGTTCCCCATATTCTGAAACCTGATGAGAAGTGATGGTGTCTTGATTTTTAGAGTGGGTTTCCATTGGTGTGACAGAGGTGTCCGGGCACAGGTCTGCAGAACCCATTATCCCATGGCCAAGACTTAATATGGGCCACAAAACTCTTCCTGAAAGACTTTCTAACCCCCATTAAGACCCACAATAAAAGACCACAAGTGCAACATGCCACACGAAGAGGAAGACACACCAAGGGCATCTCTCATGTCTCAAGGGGATTCATTAAAGGCCTCCCAGAGGGACCCAGAAAATGAGGCATGCCTCATACTACAGAAAGAGGTTACAAATGCCAGCAGTCCAAACAACATTCTGGGATCAGTCAAGCTTCCTTGCCTTCCTGACGTATTTGCATTGCTTCTTGCATGTCAATAATTAACAAGAAACTTGTTGCTGGGACCATTACCTTGGGAGTGGTGTGCCCATCTCTCTGATGGGCTTTAGTAAATGAGCCTTCACCACAGATGGATGTGGTCTTCAAAGGACATGAGTAAGGACAGGGCTTAGCTTGGCAATGAGGAGGAAGACAAACACCTATGTTTACCAATGACACTGGCTGTAGGAGTTATCGGGAGTATTATCTGGATCTTTGGAAGGAAATTACCATGCCGTGCTCAACATCCCATGTCCAGCCGGGAGTTCTCAGCCTTACGTGTGAGAAAGGAGAGGCCAGTAGTTATCTGCATTCCTCTCATTCCACTAACAAAGTCTCCCTGTGGTTCATTTTCTCTAGAAAGATATTAAGGAATATTGAAGAGTTAGGAATCTGCTTATTAAAGACGTGCCCAGCAGATCGTTCGCTCGAAAAAGAAACCACTGCAGGGCTTAATTTACCCAATTGTTGATGATTGATTAGGAAAGTAATTTTAAAATGTTTTTGATCCCCAAGTCCCCTTATTATAAGCAGGTCTGGGGTTAAAGCGTTGGACTATTCTCAAGTAATCTGGGAAGCCAAGGGATCTTTAAACAAGTTTTTATTCATATTCCAGTTGGTAAGCACAAAGGAGTGGAGGAAGAAAATTTTTTTGCTGTACTGCATCCACTGTACCAGGTTTTCAGCTGGCTTGGCTGGGTAGCTGGGCTGCTTGCGGGATGTGCAACAGGACCTTTGCATGTGCTCTTGGCCTTGGCAGCCCTTGGAGCTGCAGCAGTTGTGTGATGTCCTTCAGAAATGCTGTTGCAGGCACAGCTGCTAGCTTGTTGGAAATGTGTCTGAAGCACTGGGCTGCAAAGGAAAAGCACATGTGACAAGACAGTCTAGGCTAGAGCTGCTCTGGAAGATGCAGAACCCATCAAGTCATAATGTTTGTATGCAAATCTTTTCATTTGTTTCACTAAAATTTTATCTTTCACTATGACAAAGTAAATAAGTTCAGAAGCAACAGATCATTCAAGTCAAGGGAGGTTCTCCTTCCTCCCTGTTCTGCCCTGGTGAGGTCTCACCTGGAATCACGTGTCTGTTTCTGGGCTCCCCAGCTCAAGAGGGACAGGTAACTTCTAGAGAGAGGCCAGCACAGGGTCACCAAGATGATGAGGGGACTGGAGCATCTTTCCTATGAGGAAAGGCTGTGGGATCTGGGACTGTTCAGCCTGGACAAAAGAAGACTGAGAGGAGATCTCATCAACACTTATAAATACCTAAAGGATGGCTATCAGGAGGATGGGGCCAGTCCTTTCTCTGTGGTGCTCAGTGACAGGACAAGGGTTAATGGAAAAAAGCTGGAACACAAAAAGTTCCACTTAAACTTAAGGAAAAACTAGTTTACTGTGAGATTGAGGAGTCCTAACACAGGCTGCCCACAGAAGTTGTGGAATCTCCTTCTCTGGAGGTTTCCAAACCCACTTGGATGTGTCCTGGTGGACCCTGATTGAGTGGAACCTGCTTTAGCAGGGTGTTGGAATGGATAAGCTCTTGAGGTCTCTTCCAACCCCCAACATTCTATGTGTCTGTGATTCTATGATCATCCAAAACTAAGACTGTTCTCCAAGAAGAAATGTTATTTCTTCAATCCTAGTCCCCAGCCATGCAGTGAGAATTGTAGGCAGTGTTGTACTGAAAGGAGGGTCAAGAACAGGCAGAGAAATGGCAGGACAGGTCCTAACACTGGAGACAGACCAAAGGCCAAGAGTTTGCCATGGGAGAGAAATCTGGTATGAGGCTGTCCTTGGCATGTCTCTTGTGCTCCAGGCTATCCCTATGTGAACAGTCATGGTCTGGACTGATCCCAGAGCTGACCTTGAATTTGCATCCAGACAGCCTCCAGATCTGACTCCAAAATTATGCATTGGAAGGCTGGTTGGAGCCTGGAGTATGCAGGAGGCCAATGTGGTGCCAATTTGAGCTTGAGACTCTGGACACTTGTTTGGCTGTAAAGTGATCACAGGTAATTTTTCAGACATTGATGGCTGCATGAGGCATGCTGAGACCTGCTGATGAGAATTCTGTACAGAGTAGGCATTTGTATTATTATTAATCAGGGTCTCACATCTTACCATCTGGTTCTTGTTCTCAGCCTGGCTTCCAGGTGGCAGCAAACTGTTCAGATGGGCTTGCTCTCACCTGTGACAGTCCTCTGGGCTCCAGGGCCCATCAGTGTGAACGTGGAGAAGATCCCTCCTGAGCTGTGCTTGCAGCCCTGCCTTATTCACATGCAGGTACAAGGATTCAAGAATCAGAGATGACATCCAGTTCACCTTGCTTTGCATGACTCCAGCACAAACATCTGTCTCCAAACTCATTCTTACAGGTTCCTTCTTGACTCAATCGACTGCAACAGGCACTTTTAAGACATGATTCATCTGCTCTGGTTTAGATGCCAGTTCCAGGATGAATTGTGTGCTAGTCTCCATTGCTCTGACTTTTTAAATAGATCTGAATTGTAAAAAAGATGTCCAGGCTGACAAGCTTAGAGGTAGACTCTCTGCAGTTACAGAGGTACCAGTACTTGTCTGGGCCATCGAAGCTCTCCAAGTGCTTGCAAAATGTCCACACACTATGTATGATCTAAACAAACTGAATTGGGAGCTGTATAAACTATCTATGCACATAAATTGGGCGTTTTAAGAGGGGAAGATGGAAGGTTTTGTTTGTGTGATTTTTATTACAGGATACAAACACAAAAATAACTAATTTACCATGTGGTCCATTCTTTAAAGCATCCGAAATCTTTTCCTGCAGTGTCTTTCAGAGCCCTATCCAAAATCAGAGGTAGACAAGGGAGCAGCTATACATTTATTTTATTGTTCTGCAAAAAGCAAACAAGCTCATATTAGTTGAAACTGAGGATGAGAAAATATGTGGCTATTCTCATCTCCTATGTCCTAGGAGCAGTCTCCCTGTCTTTCTTGTACTAGGGTTCATCTCATCAGCCTTTACATGTTCACATCATGGACATCTCCTAAAAGATTGATCATGGAAGGCTCCCTTTACAAGGAGGATGGGTCATTTCTACAACATGAGTCATCTGATCTTGTCTGAACTATTTTAGACAATCAGATAAGCATAATCCTCTGTCTTCTGGGAGTAGTGCTGCAGCAGCTAGATGGACTGGCAACACTTGTGAGCTGAGACCAAGAGGCTCAGAGGAGAGAACAGGTTTCTACTTGTTATGAAATGGCTCCAAAATCATAGAAGTAGATCCATGAGGGCTGCAAATTTAAGGGCATTATATTCCAGCACACTAGATTTGTGTAAGAAGCCAACCAGAAAAAAACAAGGTGTCTAAAGGTGAGGGGAATGGATATGCAACCTGAAAACACGGCTGAGCAGGCTTTTAGTTAGACCCCTTGGTCTTCTTCTCCTGGGGCTAGACCTGGGATTTCACCAGCTACATGCTATGTTTTCCACCTAGACTAGTCAATGGAGTTCCCAATAAGAGTTCAGTTCATAACCAGTACCAGCTGGCATTGCATCATTTCAACCCCAAACCAACTGTAAGACATGATCATGTACAAGAAATATCTAATTTCCTACCCTGAACCAAATCAAGAAAGAAAGGGTGTTTGGCCATTCAGCCTTCAAGCTGTTAATGCAGAGTTTGGCTCAGCCTTGATATGTGTGTAAAATTGACCATCACCTCCCTAGAGTGTCTCAGTGTTAGTGTTCAGAAAACCTAAACTTTTTTTTTAGCTGTATAAAGGAAAACAAAGCTCTTTCCCTCCTACCTCTGATTTACCACCTGGCCTAGGAAATTTGTTGCTCTAGAAAATATATAAAATGAAAGCCGCAAAATAGGTAGGAGTTTCCTCTGGAAAATCCAGGCTCATCAGGACAAACTTCTGGGCCTGGAGACAGCTATTGTGTTGAAAGGAAACTCTGAGAAATACAGGGAAGGGAAAAGCCTTGTCTGTGTTTCAATAGGTCACAAGGTGCAATAAATCATCAAATTATTGAATGCAAATATGTACTCTGGATCAGTTGAATGGCTCTTTGAGTTTAGTTAATCAGGTACAGAATGATATTGCTTGCTGTTGCCTTTTCAACAGGCTTCAAAAAGAAGGTCACATTTTTAAAATTCAGACCAGATTTGCCTCTTTCTAGGAAAAAAAGCCCACAGTGTCTATAGTATATGGTACTGCCAAACCTATTTTGTACAAATTCCAGCCTTCATCAGGCCCTTTAAGGTCAGGAGAGCAGAGTCTGTCTGGATAGTTGATTGATGAGGTATCTCACAAGATCTCTGACCTAAAAGTCAAAACTCCATAGTCTACTGCATTTTGGTGGCTCCAGAATTCAGCTTCCACCTTGATGCAGCAAATGGTATCACAGAACCACAGAATCATAGAAAAAAAAAAAAGGTTGGAAGGGACCTCTGGAGATAATCCAATCCACTCCCCTGCTCAAAGCAGGCCCAGTTTCAACAGTTGCTCATATCTTTACACTTCTTCAGCCTGTGTTCAGAAATAAGATCTGTGACTAAGTCTGCTTTCCTTTAACAGGAACTGTAAAAATTGCACTTTCTAAGACCTTTGCTGAGGAGATCTTGGCAGTACAGCAGACGGGGTGACTTTTCCTTACTAGTGCTCTAGGCATCATTTGAAGTTCGGCCCCCTGACTTCAGTGGGAGCTATTTCCTTTTTGTCCAGGTTAAAGTAGTTGATTATCCTCCAAAACCAGCCCAAAGCTCTCCATACCTCACCTTAAGTTACTAGGAGTTAATACACAAAAGAAGGCCACGCTACCTAATACCTTGCAAGAAGAGAATGAAAAGGTTTTCAAAGAACATATTCTAACACTCAAAGGACAGGGCTGCTGGGAGATTGTCATAGAGGCAGAAGGACACTTTCTGACACTTTTGACATGTTAAGGCCTGTATTCATTCTCCATTTCCAGGCGAACCTGGTACAAGCTGCAGCAAGAATTGACAACAGGCTGATATCACCAGCACCTCATTTTATTTTTTTTCATCAGAAACATGTAACGTTAGAGATTGAAAACTATGGTTTATACTCAGGGAGCAAGTGGCATGTATTCCAGCAGATTTGGTTTCTCTTGTTGTCCCATGGACAGTAACATCCCTTCTTCTACAACGTTTCCTTCTCTTCCACACTCTCTCATATTTGGGCTAGTGATTATCTTCCATGGCTGCTACCCACAAATGGCACTCAGGGCTCATTTTGTCTTTCTGAAGACCATATGCAGGGTGACACATGACAGCATAACTCTCCAACAGACTGAGCACAAAACATTTCCTACTGGATCTCAGTCTTTCCAGGTAACTAATGAAGTGGTGGGTGAGAATATTCAAGTTACTATGAGGAAGCAAAGCTGGAAGGGTTTATGGTGTTAATCACACATTTTTCCGGAGGAAACTGGAGGTGAGGCCCTGAAAAGTTTCTGAGTCAGTTTGTGAAGCTTTGCAAACGTTTTCTTTTGGGTCTCGTCAGCAAAGATGGTGTCTCAGGTCAGGACTCGACCATAGTCTCTTCAAGGTTGTGCTAGGCCCATCTAAAAGATATCCCACTGATTGGTCCTCTCTGCAATAATAATAGTTCAATATAGTCACCTCACTGAGAAGAGACATTGCTCTCAGTTTTAACTCCGCAACTGGGTTCTGAAGATACTGGGGTGCCCAGTGGATGTATGTCAGTACTCTGAGCAGTTTAGTAGAAGTCCTTAACAAAGCCAACACCACAGTGGTTGGAGCAAAGGATCAACAGCAAAGTTAGTAACACACCATAAACGTCTCTTTCCAAACTGTGAATTAAACACCCACTCAGCTGAAACATTTGAACGATGAATAGCATCATCTGGGGTTGGGGGAGGGAAATCTAGGCGGCCTTATTTTTTTTTTTCCAGTGCTACAGAAAGTATTTCCTTCCTCTTGCAGATGTGCAGCTAGGCACTGGAAACAGTTACCCATCAAGTTCAAGCAGCTGTACTCATGTGTCACCAGGCAATGAGACTCCAGGCCGAAGCTGTCAGCTCCACGATTGAAATTAATAGGCCAGACTGTTTACGTTAGTGGAAATAATTCCATTTAAATATATATGTTATGCTGAATACATAACGACACTGTAAATTGGCAGCACAGAGAGAAGGGGAGCAGGTCTGGAGAAGGCAAGACAGAGAGGGAAATGACAGGGTGCAAAAAGAGAAAATCCGAGAGAGGGAGAAAACATCCTCGAGGGAAAGATATTAATTTGATGAAAGAAGTGTAAGGAAAGCCAAGAACTGATCAGATAGCACTGGAATAAGAGAGAGAAAGAGGAAGATAGTTATATGTATGAACAGAAGGATGGAGAGATATATAAGATCTGGCCAAGAACAAACTCGATGTGGGGCTATATCAGCATCCCAAACATCAGAGGTCACTTGGATCAAATATCTCCAAGGGTCAAAAAAGCTTTCAGTTGTAACAATGAACTTCAAACCAGAGAACAAACACAGTTCAGGAAGGGAATGTGCTTTATGTGCTGCTTTTTTTTTTTTTTTCTTCCTTACTTAGTATTCAGGAAGAGCAGCATTTTTCTGCAGCATTTGAAGAGAGTAAATAATCAGGAATATGCTGTTAGAGGAGCTGGGAAGGGGCCAGAGAACATGGGTGTGGGGCAGGGGAATGGCCAGATGCTGGCAAGGTTCCCACATGCAGAGGAGGGTGATTGGGACTTCTCTATTTGAGCTGGAGGAGAGGGCAGTTTGCAGCCTGTCTGCATGTCTTGGGACAATGCAATAGCCCAAATCCGCTCTCAGCAGTTTCCTATGATGCTCCAAGAGCAGGCAGCCAGGAGAGAAATCATGCACTTCCATCAGAGGATCCCTGTTAATTTCTCCTTGCAAGAATTTGGTTTCCCATGGAGGAATCACAATCCACAGAGCTTCAAAGATCCTGTTGCCACAGCTGTTTAGGATCTTTAAGGTGACACTGAGTTGGGGGGAGCTCCGGGACCATGCTGGGCTGAGGGGACCGCTAAAGTCATTGTGGGGTGGGGGACAGTACAAAGCTTGGCAGAAACATGTATCACTGCACCAAGAGGGATTCTGGGAACTTCTTCTGGATGCATCAACAAAAACCAGGAACCATTTTTTTTTTTCAGATGTTGATAAAATTCTTCTTTTGATTAAAACAAAATTAAAAAAAAAAAGAAAGGTGAAGAGATTTTATCTTGAGATGAGAAGTATCATCTTTCACAATTGAGGTTAAAACCAAAAACAACCCCAAAATTTGGCAATGACTTTTTTACAAGGGAAATGTTTTCATTGTCAAGTAAAAATGGTTGTTCCATTCAGCCCCTCCCCATATTTTTTTTTCAATCAGAAACATAAGGCTTCTGATCCAGAAAAATAACATGCCTTTTTTTTTCTTTCTTTCTTTTTTTTTTTTTTAAGATAAAAATTGCATTTGTTAACAGCTCTCACTGGCGCTGAAGTGAAACATATCCCTTTCTCATGCCTGTACTGGTAGGGCAGTGAGGTGAGAGCAAGGGCTGAGAGACCCTGGGTTTCCCTGCACTGCCTCACAGCACATCCATGCAGGGGAAGGCAAGTGCCATGAAGAAAACATCACCCTTGCCTGCATATGTAAGCTCACAACTCCAGGACTGTGTAAATGCATCATTTGTTTTGAAGGGGTTTGTGTCAGCTTTAGGGTGCTGCAAGAGGCGGCTGCTGGATTGACAAGAGTGTGCTGTGAACAGATCCCAGCATTTGTCAAGCATTAATGGGCCAGGAATCCTACAGCTATAAAATGTGGAAACAACATGGGAAAAACCTTCTGTTTTGCAGAAGGACTTCACCAAAGATAACTCCACAATCCACCAATCCATGACCTCCCAGAATCCCACATGAGAAGGTGGGATAATTACTATAATTTTAATGTACTCCAAGATGATTTAAATACACTGGGTAAACTAAAAATATCCTGCTTTTCCGTGAAGATGCTGACTTTCTGAGGTAATGCTGCCCCAGAGCTGCTGATGGTTCATGTGCCAGCCCCTTGTGTTACCCCATGTCACAGGTCTTTCTCCATTTCTCACTGGAAAGTCTTTGCCTCCTGCATTTTACATATCTCTTCTTTGGGTAAAACACAAACCAAACCAAACCAAACCAAACCAAACCTCTGCTGTTTTTCTTCTAGCCTGCAGATCAGTCAGGGAACTATATCTCCCATGGCTATGTTAGAACTGGAGAAGGGACAGAGAATGGAGAAAAGGATATTAGCAGAAAGGGTGGGGAGCATTGATCCTGGGCCAGATGAATGTTTCAGTATGCTTGGAAGTGTCAGTGAAGCAAATAGTGTGTTTATAACATGATCTTGAGAGTTGAAATACCCTTTAAATTGCCTCCAGAACTGACATGAAATCTAAAGATTTGGAAATATCTCCTGTGATTGATTGAGTGACTGATTGATTTGATTATATGTATCCTATGTGTGTGCGTTAGGGCTTGATTCAGTTGCCTAAACATAGTTTCCTAGAGCCAAGTTAGATGTTACAGGGTATCCAGACCCAGACTATAGCTCTTGCTTCTGATGAGTGCTTGTCTTCCTCTGCCTCCGTGTCACTCTGTGTCACTTTGGAACACCGCGGGATGTCTCAGATATACAAGGGCATCTCAGATGGCACCAGGCTCCTGTGCATAGGCAACTGAATTCTACCCTCTGAGTCATTAAGGCTTATGGAGGTCATGTTTTCAAGGGCTTTCTCTGCAGTCACTGGGACTAGAACTTTACCTTAAGAATAAATAACGTCTACAGCCAATATTCTTGGATAGTCAATTAATTTTGTGGTGGCTGGTTTGGAAATGCTCTGAAATCTGATTCTCACTGTTGAGAATCTTGGCAGCAGTGTCAAGAAGCAAACTGTATATTTTGCCTAAAATTGTTTCTACGAGACAATCAGGAAAGAAAAATAAAAAGGAGCCTCTTCTCCTTTAATTTGTTTTCAGAGGTCTTCATGGGTCCCTTGTTTGTTCTCCATCCTGTAGGAAGGAAGGAAATATGAGATTGGCTCTTGCATTTGTACAAATGAAAAGTTCTTAGATAGCCTGTCATGACTGTTGATGTTTAAAAGTAGGTTTAGTAACACAGAAGTTCACCAGACCATTCCTATGGAAAACTTCTTTAATAAATGAGGTGACACATGCTTCTTCCCTGGATGAGGATCTGGGCTGGGCTTTGAGCAGTGCTAGGGAGGTTTCTGATTTGGAATTGCATAGTTCTTTGGTCTCAAGCAAAGAATGGGGGCAAGTGGGTCAGTCTGCATTCGTTTGTAGGGTCTTCTACAGGAGACTCACAGGTCAAGCTCATGCTAAAGGAAACAAAGAACTTCATGAGCTGCAGCTGATGTGAAACTGATGACCTCTCTTCTGCTTCTCGGTTGACCACTGTGAAATCATTATTTCACAGATAAAGATCATATTTTTTTGTGTGTGTCTGGCTTTTTTCCTAGATCCTGTTTAACAGTGTTTCTTGGCAGTCTCTTAGTAGATACTTTCTAGACCTGGCTTTCTTCTGAGAGTACTGGCAATTAAATATATTAGCATTCATCTTTAAAAATAGCAAGGAGTGGGTATGCAGGCGCTCCAGATGAACATCCCTGAATGGAGCAAAACCCAGAACTGAACAACACAGATCGTGGAGAGACTCAACATCTTTCAGTGTCTCGCAATGTGCTTTCCAGTCTTCATTTCTAGGACCTCCTCACTCTCTTCTCACTGGTAAATTAATGCCTATCACTCTCAGACTTTGCAGCCCTTGACTGGTTTATACAGAAACTGCCATGTTGAGAGGAGGTCTTTAAATGAGTGCTATGATTTAGGCTGTTTCCCTCTCAGAATGACCTGCATCTGCCATGTTTTCCAGGCTGCTGGAGTATCAGCGTGCGGGTTGAGCTAAGAAGGAAAAAAATAACAAACAGTTCTTCTCCTCCCTCAGCTTGAGCTCTGATAGCGTGAAGTGGAAATGACCTGGCTTGTCATTTAGTTTTGAATTTCCTTGCCTGAGTCTCTCTCGACCTCTCTAAAATGTGAAGGAAACATATTGTTATCTCCAGATACTGATGGCTGCCCAAGAAGAAACAGACACCTCTGGGAGACACATTTTTGTCTCTGCTTCTCTCCTCACTTCTCCATCAGTGAGGACAGATGGCAAAAAAATGGTGTGGGAAGATTCAGCTGTTAAGAGAGCACAGATAGTGGTGAGCACTATATACTCATACTTACGCCTCAACATCAAAGTCAGTCATTGATGAATAGAAACTTTTCTTCTAGCTTGTTCCAGGGCAGTTACAGATACTCTAGGCTCTAAATCCCCAGGACTTCTTGCCTAGGGGCACTGTGATAATGCTTTCACCATTGAGGACCATCAAGCTCTCCCACTCAGAAGATCTGATCGAGCTTAAGAGTGGGCAGAAACCCAGGACAGGACATGACAAATGACTGCATGACATTACACCAAAGGTTGCTCATGTGGCTGAACTACTACAGGAGGAGCACTCAAGACCATGGACAGGGAAAGTAGGAGCCTGAGCAGAGAACTGGATAAGCGGGGAGTCTGTTGAAGTTATTCGCAGACAATCAGCAAAGGAAAGGATGGAGCTTGAGAGATTGCTTCCTTCCAGGAGCCTGCCAGAGGCATCTGCCAAGGACAGCCCTGCAGAACCAGGGGTGGTCTTTGAGTAGAGCAGGTGTTTTGCTTTGGAGTCCATGACAGCCAGGACACAACTGAGCTGATTTGGAACGCAAGAATAGGCTTGTAAAATATGGAGTCGGGATGCTGGAACTGATATGACTTCAAGGGCAAAAAAGTCCTATTCCTTCTTACTGAATCACCCCACAGAAAGATGAGTCCCTTACACTCTCCCCGACTACAGAGTTCCCAGCTACTGGAGTCTCAGGGACTGATTTTGGTGAAAGTCAAAGGCACCAACTGAGCAGATCACTACATGTAGGACTGGGCTTGGTGTGGGAGCAGCTTGTGCCCCTCTCCTTTGACCAGGCCGACTGGGACAAGGTCATAAAGCAAAACATGAAGAACTCCAAGGAGATGTTGTCACTGCTGTTGTCAAAATCTGGGCTCAAAACATGGACATTCTCCATGTTATACAAAGGTTCGACATCTTGGTGAGGGCAAATCTCAGTGGTAACAGTAATGAGAGGTAGATTTGGATGTAATGTAGAACTGGGAGTCAGCAGTCATGTGCAAATACTGATGTACTGTGTGAATGAAAAGAAAGAAGGGCTGTTGTAATCAGTCTGTTTTGAGGAGGGACAAGGTTCCCAGTCCCTGGGGATGTCTTTGCTTCTCTCTGTGATGGATAGTGATGATGGCTGTCCTATTATTTTTTTTTTATTAATTATTTGGTCTTTAAATGTTGAGTCTTTTAGCCCTCAGTTCTTTAAAAACAACATGAAGATCATGGCACTATCTCACAACAGCAAGTCCTTGACATGACGCCTTCCAGCAGACATTTTGAGGCTTTAATAATTTTGGTGTTCCCCATAATTTCAGTTAATAAATCCAGGGTGGTTACAGTGATGATTCATGCAGGATGCATTCTGTTTCTTCTCTCCCACATCTCCCTGGCAAAAAAAAATAAACCAACAAAACAACAAAAGAAACCTGCTATGGATTAGGAGCTTTGCCCTTCATTTTTGGAAATTACTCTCCCACTATAGGCCTCAAATGAGAATTGCTGTGATATTTCACTGTGTGCTATTTCAGAGCACTGGCGTCTTTGATGCAGTCATCATCTACATGGAAAAGAGGTGTGTACATGAATCAGTGGTATAGTTCTGCTGCATCTGCATTAGAAAAGCATAAAAATGAATGAAATGCAGTAACTGAAATGTACTCTCCTAGCATACTATGCCAAATTGACACTTCAGAGATATGCCAAAATACTTTTCAGGTGTGGTCTGCAGAATAAACAGTGTCCTACAGTTTCACACCAGAGTGTCTACATTTCCATTTTCACCTCGGGTGACTGTAGCAGGTCAGAGTTTTTGTCAGTTTCCCAAAAGTTGCATGATGTGTCTTTTACCTGTTGTTTTTTAAAAAAAAAAAAAGATAAAATAGTTGCTTTTCTACCTCCATGTTCTTTTTTACTGGCCAATTCTAGAACATACAGTTGTTCTTTAGCCTAGACTCTGAATGAAGGCTACTCTTTCCTGTGAAAGAGGCAACAGAGCAAATGGTGCCCAACCATCCTAATACAAAACAGTTGGTCCATGCAGCTTTAGGCAGTGTTAGGGATGTCCTTTACAGAAGGACCTGTCTCCTGCTTTGGATTTACCCAGCTCACCAGCTGGGATGGTAGATCTACCCAGCCCAAGCACTCTTCTGCTGCTCTGTTTGATCAATTAAAAAGAAAAGCAGTCAAAAGACAAAGCCAAAAATCCTCAGATGATTTATCTTAGCGCCTTCCTTATTCTTCAGTAACAGTGATGGGGAAAGAAAATATCATTACTGTTGCCCAGCCTAATCCTGCTGCACATGCCAGAAGCCTGCACATGAACAAAGTCTACATCTCACTGAAAGAGGGGACCACAATACCCAAAGCAGGCACTGGTAGTGGGTTTCTGCCTCTGGGATATTCAAGACTCTGCTTGTAAGCGGACAACAATAGCTGCTAGAACATGATTTGTTTTATCCTGAAACTGATGTTTAAAATAGGTTTCCCTCAAGGACTGTCTTTTTCTCAGTACTGTCTCCAAAAGCAGCTGAGGCATAGCTGAAGAAAATTACCCTGAAAATATTAGGTGAGATGAATCTCACAGCTTTATTAGAGGGATCTGAATATGTACGTTAGTTCCCTCTATGGGCTGTGTAAACCCAAAGAAGAGGTCATTAGGCTTTGTTGTTACTCCCTCAAACTACTAATCAACTGACAGATACTGGAGACAACAAAGACTGGATTTGGCATCTCTTCACTTTCCAAACCATGCTTGAATGGCTGAGCTTCTCTTTGCCCTGGTGCTTTCAGGCTATAAGTCAATGGGAACGGCCTTACTCTAGTTTCAGAAGCATGAAGCATGTATCTCTGCTCATTGTCAGAAGCATAAATGATAGCAAGTAGAAGAGGAAATGAGCAGCCAACTCTATTCAATATTAACAGCTCTACAACTGGGGAGGCATGTTCAAGCGAGTTTATCTTCCCCATGAAAACTGGCAGGTTGAGTAAAAGCACTTGGTAGAAGAGTGACCCCAGGGAAGATAATTATATACATAACTATCTCCAGTCAGGGTTTGACTCTGCTATCGTAGACATTCATCTTTCACGCCCACTGCCAAATGGCCACATCACAGCCTTTGTGGTGAAACATGCAAATAGAAGGCAAAGTAATGTGGTGTACTTCTTATTTTGCATGGTTCAGGATCAAATGCATCCAATACCAGTAGTATATATTGTATTACCCAGAGTCGTGCCTTATCACGAGGCTGCACCCTGTTGACACATCACAACACCCCCAGCTTGGCAGCTGAAACTTGTATTGAGCCATCTCTGCCCTGCGGACTCACATCAAGCAATCTCTGCCCGAGGATCTTGTAACTAAAATGTGAATGGGGAAAAAAATCCCTACTAAAAAAGGCACACGATGTGCTGGGAGAGCTCTAAGCTTTGATTCAGCAAAGACTCTGAGGATGGGTTTCATTTAAATGAGTCCTGATTTTCACTCCTATCAAGAAGCCTTAAGAACATTTTAATGAAAATAAGCCATGATTATTTATCTCCTTTGAAAGAAACAAAAGCCAATAAACTAGAGCCAACTCCAGAGTTATGAAAATAATCACCATGAATTTGCAGCCTAATCAACTGTGGGAGATACTGTTGGTTTCTAAAAGATGTTCATATGGCTATTATCTACTGGAATCAATAACCACCTTGTAGTAAAGCCCAAAGGAGCCGGCAGAGTCAACCACAATATTCCCTGCAATTGTTGCTCATCTCATATTTATGGGAGCACTGTCACAAAAGCCAGCTGCAGGTGCAAATTCAGGCCTGGACTAACCTGAAGCACTGTCTTTAGGAGAGGCACATACTCCTGATGAAAATGTACTTCCAAGAATAAAAACCCACTTGGGATAACACTTTTTATTTTTTTTTCCCCAAACTGCTGACTTATGGGCATTTGGTTGATTCTGGTTTTAGCACAGATTTGGGCTTTAGTATCTGTATCACTAGTGAAACTTTTATTTCTACAAGCATCAGTGTAGAAATATCCCCTTTCACATGACCCTTAAGTTCTGTCTTCATCCTTGGTCATAGATGAACCTTAAAGAAAAAAAAAAGCATGAGCAGCTGAGTTGTAATGAAAAAAAACCTGTACAGTATGTTATCTCACATTTGTAGGGAAAAAATAACATGAAAAAGTTACAAACCATGATGCAGCTAGCACTCTGTAACTCTTTTCACTGCAATAAGTGTGCCCTTGAACCTGAGACAGCAGGGTAAAATGGAAGCACTGCCTGTTTGGATTCTCATAAATCCATCAGGGAAGCAGAGTCCTAAAAGACAAGAGGTCCCTTCCAGTCCTTTAGATTCTGTGAAGTTGTGGAACAGCTAATCACAGCTCTTGGATGGATTACTTGCAGGGTGTACATCAATGCTTGATGGCCTTCCAGATGGCAGGGTCTTGCTGGGGAGTTTGCAAGTGCTTTCTTAAGACCCTGCAAGGAGCCTTCACCTAAATGAGGTCCTTCCTGGTCTTTCAGACGTGACCCAACAATTTGGCTTCTCAGAGCATTGCTAATATTGATCATTTGGTGGTGGCCAGTGCGTTTCCCTACTCTCTGCAACATGTGCCTCTTATTTTCAGGCTACCTGCAGGCAGAGGAGGCAAAGAGCATTCCCTCTCCCTCCTTTCTTTTTCCTAGAATATCAGGCTCTTGCACAAAGATGCTGGGGATCTCATAAAACTCATCCCTCTCTTGCAGAGGAAGGAAAGGCCTTGTGCTGTCCTTGTGCCCTTTGGTTCTGTTTTGTTTTATGTCTCTACTAAATCTGTCCTCAGGGCTCAACATGGCTGTAGCATCTATACTGCTTGGCACCAGGGTCTGTTTTAAGGTTGCTGCGGTGACTGTGATGGCAGCATTTAAAAATGGCACAGGCCGTTATTTAATGCCAGCTGGGAAGGGCTTGCAGAGAAGGTCGGGCACTGACCCAGCGTGACCCGTTATTGGCAGCCTTTTTTACAGCAGGAATGTCGTGGGGGTTGACCAGGGAGGGTGATTCATGTCTGCCTGCATCTGTGGGGAATCGAGCACTTTGGCCGAGGTTTGGAAGAGTTTCCTGCAGGTGAGAGGCAGTGAAATCTCAGGCCAAGCACCACTGTAACCAAAACTGGTCTTGAAGAACAAGCTACTTCATCTTACAGCAGATAAACTTGCTTTAATTACGTGTGTGTAGTAAGCAGAGGAGTAAGAACTGATGATAAGAGGGATGTAACAGCCCCAACAGAATTAGCTTAATTTCTCCTGTGCCCTTAATTATCTTAGAGAAGGAAGGGCTGGAGGGATATAAAATGCTTGGGGAGGTGAGGGGGAAGGGGAGGCATCATGATCAGCTTGCAAGCCTCTCCCAGGCTGCTCCAGTCCCTGGGGCATTCACAAGCCTCAGCATTCCCCAGGCATGGGCCACCATCCTCTGTAACACAGGACAGCCACAAACTACCCTTGGGGGTGCATCCATGTCAGTGCTCAGAGAGCGTTTTGCACCTCAAAAGCAATGAGAGGTAGTTATCATGGACATAATATCTGTAGCAACACAACTAGCAAAGGGCAGACTAACTGATTTCAGTGTCTAACTGAATAATAAGTCAGCACTTTGATAGCTTGGTGGGCTTTGCTCATCCACATGTGCTTGCTCCCTATGAGAGTGTATTGATGACCTCAGTTCCCAGGTTATGGCTGTGAGGAGCTGCCCTGTGATGAGGAAGATGGGTTTTGCAGCTGCTTTCCCCTTGAGTCAACCAGGCCATGCACATGCCAGTTGTGCTACTGCCCCTTGGCCCTCTTGTGAAACTGTCCTGATGTCCAGGAATAAGGAATCTGATCCCTATTTCTCAATTTCGGGTTGAGTTCTGTAGTGGTTTTGGCCTGGGCCAGGTTTTTCAGTAGCAGGGGGGCTAAAGGAGTGGCTTCTTAAACAAAGAGAGTTGCCAGAAGCTTCCTCTGTAGCTGACAGGGTGAGGGCCAGTAAGTTGGACCCTGCACCTGACCCAGGCCTGGCCAATTAGTGATGGAGGTAACGCCTCTGTGAATAACAGATTTGAGCAGAAGTTGTTGCGCAGTTGCAGAA
>WBNH01000681.1:192475-214953 GCA_013401255.1 Urocolius indicus
GCCCATGGGAAGGAGCCACGCTGGAGAAGTTGATGAGGGACTGTCTCCCGTGGGGAGGGACCCCACAGTGCAGCAGTGGGAAGTGTGAGGAGGCCTCCCCCTGAGAAGCAGCAGCGGCAAAGTCCATCTGTAATGAACTGACTGCAACCCCCATCCCCATCCCCTGCGCCGCTGGTGGGGAAGGAAAAGGAGTCCCGGGCAGTGGAGGGGTGGGGGGAGGTGTTTTAAGATGGTTTTATTTCTCATCTCCCTGCTTTTATTGTTTCTTTAATAAATCAAACCTTTTTCTCCCCTAAGTTGAGTCTGTTTTGCCCGTGATGTTAATTACCGAGTGATCTCTCCGTCCTTATCTCAACTCACAAGCAGTTTGTTGTATTCCTCTCTCTCTCTCCTGTCCAGCTTAGGAGGGGGAGTGCTATTATGACTGAGTGGACATCGGGCTAAACCACCACAAGTTCAATCCCACCTGCCTGTTGCCTTACAAGTCTTCATCTCCCTCGCAACTGGGATGTCTCCTGAATTAGCTTTTCAATAGTTCCTTGGAGTTTCCTCAGGAGTGGAGAAACCTCCTGTATTTTCTGTAATTGCACTGGGATGTGGCTGTTTCTCCAGGCAACATCCAGATGAGAGTCTCAGAGTGACACAAAGCTCGGTGTGTCACTAGATTGGAGTAATTGCTGACTCTTCCAGGAAAGAGGAAGTTCTCATGAAAGTGGCTTCTTAGACACCTCTTCTAAGATCATCATACTACACTAAACAGATGCTCAGGTGATAAGCATGTTCAGAATCAAGGGATGTCAGAAAACATTCCTGGGAGCTACATTCATCCAGGTGTAGCATTAGCCATGGCCCTGGTGCATCTCCAGTCTGCATTGCTGGCATCTCCTAAACAGACCTGGGCATGGCTTTGAAACTAACAGGTACAGGGAGCATCCCCAATGCATGTGATTGTGGGTGTCCATGGAGTTGACACCACAGGGTGTAAGGAAGGCAAAGAGCCATCCTGTCCTTTCTGGGCATGGAGGTAAGAAAAAAAAAAGAGTTAGAAAAGAGTTCTTAGTAGTTTAGTGTAGCGTAATACTTACACAGTGTGTCCTAAGTGACCTGATGCTAAAATTAGGTGAAATGAATCCTGCTGCTAGCATCCATTGGTGATCCTGAAGTCTTTACCAGCTAAGCTGCATTGCAAAGCTCCTGCCTACATACCTCCAGACCACTGTGAAGTGGTCTGGCTCACTAAAGACAACTGTGATCAACAAAACACCCTGTCATCTCTTTGGAGGGTGTCTGTGCATTCTCCAACTCCTTGTTAGCTAATTATAAACTCCTGAGCTGGGCCTGCCAGTTTTACCCTCATAATTCATAGAATCATTGAATGGTTTTGGTTGGAAAAGATCATTAAGATCACCGAGTCCAACCACTCAGCTCACACTGCCAAGCCCACCACCAAACCAGGATCCTGTTGTGCATCTGTGTCATTTCATAGTGACTCCAGTGCTCGCCATGCTACAACAGACTGAGCCCCCTGAGCACCCCAAGCTCCTCCCAGTCTTTACCAACTGAGCTGCTCTGCTCAGTGCCCCATGGTCACCACATGGTGAAGGTCTGGGAAGGGAGGGGAAAATTACTACCCAACCACCAAGACAAGAAATTCAAGATAGTTTTCTCCCAAGACCACCCAGGAAATAAGTGGCAATACAAGATCAGGATTTGGGCTCCCAGCTCCAGCTTCCAGCCCCGGGCTTAAACCATGGAAACAACAAAAACCCACCACATAGTCTCCCATTAAAATAATTTGAAGAGATTAAACTATGCTAAACTCTTAATCCTTCTGCCTTTTCTCAGGCTAAACTCCAGTTAAAATCAGATATGCAGAGACCTTAACTTTGGACCATAAGGCAAACAAACTACTGCTATTGCTTTTTTTAACCCACAAAACTGCAAGAAGCAGTAATTACCCTGAATCTACAGCATTCTCAGGAAGAAAGCTGTATATAAAATAAGTTCCTTATGACTTTTTGGACCAGGTTTGTAATTTTCCTTTTGGAAAGAAAAGGAAAAGGAAATTTTTTACTATATCTGCAAGAAGATAGTATGACTTTAAATTTACAGAGCAGAAGTTTGAAATAAAAACTTCCCTGTGAGCTCATAAAGCTTTAAATTTGAATATCTACCCTGATTCTCTTTATGAGTACAGCCATAAAACCCTTACAGCTGGGAGAAGATAAGGCTTTAAATAAAAATGCTCAGAAAAAAATCTTAATGAAGGAAAGAATACAGCCTCTTTAATCACTGAATTTTGTTTATCACAGCAGATTATGGACTTGAGATGAAAAAAAAAAGAGAAGTAATTATGGTTTTAGGATGTAATAGGACAGCCATTATGAAATGCATAAAAGTTTGCTGTTTACAAGGAAAGTTTTCTTCAAATTATTATACCCAGGTTTTCAGAGATGGATAACTCAGTCCTGTGAAATACAACGTAGTTCATTGCAGGAGGAGAGGCAGCCACTTCCAGCAAAGAGGAATATGTGAAACACGTTGGGGCAGTTTGTTATAGTGTGTTTATGGAGACAGCCTTCTTTAGCACCTTAGTTGAGGCAACAATCCAAGTCAACGCCCCTGAGAAGCCTGGATTCTCCTGTTGAAGCAAGAAAAATTGCAAGCACTCAAGACATTGAGCCATAAAGTGGGAATGCTTCTTTACTTGTTTGCAGCAACATAAATCAGGAGCAGCTCTGCTGGTGTCCGGGGTGTTAGGTCTTCCTCCACAAAGTGTATAGAAGCAAAGGATCAGACTCAGTCACAGCCTGTGGTGCTGCTTTAGGCTTTGTGGTAATATTTCAAAATATGTGCTTTATTGTACTGCAGTAGAACATCCTATAAAAGGCCTTGACTGAAAAGAATCATTTTAATAACAGGGGAAAAAGATCTGAGTTTGAGTCAACAAAAAGACAGGGTGTATTGGGACTGTCGAGGGATAATAACTTAGCCTTATTCTGCACTCCCATAACTGACACAAAGGGAGAATTACTCAGGTGAAGTGAATGAGATGCTACTGAGATTAAATCATTGTAATAAAGTATCAGACCTAAGATTTTATTCGCTCCAGCCTCAAAAACGACTGCTTCTCATGGGATAGGCTGTGCCTGTGTATGACTTTCCATCTTTGCTTTTTGTTATGATTTATGTTTACTTGCAGTGTGTTATTTAGCCATAGTTATACCTTTGTGCTGTATGATCTGCAAGCAGGATACATCCCTTGGTAAGCAAAGAGACAAACCAGGAACTCAGGAGAAGTAGCGATTAGCGTAAGGATTTTCTCTATATTTCACAGTATTTATTGGGGGCTGGTAGGACACACATTTCCAAGTCCTCATGCTCAGCTGGAAACAGGAGCAGGAACTCCTGGTCCTGTGAGTCAGGACTCTTCTGTACATGGAGGCCAGTCTCCAGATACTGGAATATGCTACCTACTGTTCTCCAGAGTGAACCTTAACAACAAAAAAGGAAATATGCAAGTTTTTTATTGACACATTGCACCTTGCTTCTTCACACTTGATTGTTGCACTTGTTCATCACCAAAGTTGCCAAAACAGATCCTGATCTTTCAGCATCCAAAAGCTGAGTTCACAGTAAGAGGAGTAATATAGCTCTGTCATCAACTCATGTAATGATTTAGGTTGGAAGAGATCTCTGGAGGGCACCTTGTCGAAAACCAAGGCTATAGCAGTGGTCAGCTTTGAAGTTTTGAAGTTTGCCTTAACTGTGAAACTGTTCAACCACTGAAGACGATGACTGTGATTCCTGTGCTTTTTAATTCTTTCCTCTAAATCATCTGAGGATTAAAAAAAATATATTATCTTTTAATTAAGAATCAGTTTAGCTTCGGATTTCAGCATAATTCAATTTATTCAGGCCATTCCTAGAGTTAATTGACACCGACCCAAATACAATTGCACTTTCTGTCTTTGTACATTTCCTAGTCTCCACCACACCATGGTTTGTACAGTCCAGATAGCACAGGTATATGAGAGAGGAGATGAGCTGTGCCTTGAGGCTGCTTCTTGCACCCTGAAGTTAGATTGACCTCAAAGGAATTAGGTGGTCTGGTGCAAGCTAAAATACTTCACAAAAGGGACACCTATTGAAGTCAATGAAGAGTGAAGAACATCCACATATGTTGGTCTCACAGCCCATGTAGCTCAGGTCCTTTCTCCATCAAGGGATGAAAAGTCAAGAGACCCAGAGTCAAGGGATCCTGCATTTAATAGCCTTTCAGAAATTTCTCTCCCGTTAATTATCTGAGCATTGTTTTCAACCCATACACACATTTTCATTCACTCTGTGGTAAAAAAAAGCGCTGCCATCTGATAGAGGCAGAACAAGTTGCAGATGCAAAGGTATTAACTGCATGTGCAGTTTTCAGCCACGTCTGCCCTACCAGCCACCACAGCTCTGCATTGCACTTTGTGAAACACTGAACAGAAATTCTTATAGGAATCAGTACAGAAACCAATACAGAACAGCTCAGGAAGGCAGTGACCCAGGAGCCCACACAAGGGCTCAAGACTATAGACAGTGTGATCCACAGATTTATATGGTCAGTGTGGAAATCCGTAGATTCATTATAGTTGGAAAAGATGTTTAACATAGAGTAGTCCAACCACTCAGCTCACACTGAACTAAAACATATACCTCAGCACTTCATCTATGTGTCTTTTAAATATCTCTGGGGATGATGACTCCACCACATCCCTGGGCAGTTGGTTCCAACACTTAACGCTTTCACCAACGCTCTTGGTGAAAAAGTTCTTCCTCATCTCCAATCTAAACTGCTCCTGGCACAGCCTGAGCCCATTTCCTCATGTCCTGTTATTTGTTACTGCAGAGAAGAGATCGACCTCCACCTCCAGCACTGAAGAGGTAAAAAGATGGGTCACAGAATTAGCTCTCACTCTTCAGCAAGTGCCAGGATGACTGACTTCTGCTCTGAGTTGACCGAGTTCCTGTGCAATATACAGAAAGATGGAAGAAAGTAGTGATAAACTAGCTGAATACATTCCCACCTGCTTCTAGACTCTTTTTTTTTGTATTACTTACAGTATGTGCAAGTCAGATTTCAGCTTCAGATTTGGACAACATGCATGGGACACAGCCACCTGTGCACAGAAACACACACATCTCTGATACCATGCAGCATCTCTCCTGACCCCTCACTACAACTCCAGGATGTTGGAGGTGTCCTGTAGCTCCTGCATCATACTGACATGGGTGTTGTAGATCCTTGGTGGCATCTTAGTTGTGCTTCTATGCTAAAGCAGCAGAATAAGGACCCTAAATCTGAGGAGAAGATTAACACAAGAGCAGCAGACAAAGCCATCAGGATGTGAGTCATCTTGCCAGTTTGGTGACTGCTGGTTTCTTTTGATCTGCTGCCTGACTTATTAACATGGTATGTCCTATCTTAGCTGGGTGTGAGGCAAAGATGTGCATGTTACGGGCCACTCAGTCCGTTTTGATGATAGAGTGAATTCCTCTATCCTTGTGAACGCTGGGGGGATGCTGCACCCTGAACTTGTGTCTCACAACATGTGTCAATCTCACTTTTTATTTTGCTTTGGTTTTGTTCAGTTTGTATGACTTCACGCGTCAAGACAGCAGCCTCAGTGATGAGATCATGTTGTGGCAAGTCTAAGCATGCTGGTTTCAACCCAAATAATATCTCTGATTCTGTTCCTGATGCGGCTACATAAATGCCTGGGCTGGCACAAGCCAAGAGGTAGGATCAAGCCAGAAGCAAATGGACAAGCAAATGGGGATGAGGACTACTTTCAGTTCTGGTAGAGTTTCATACTAATTTTAAGTGCTTGTGAATTGATGGTCTGATTTAAACCATAAGCATCATTAAATATTTGATTAAGAATGTGAATAATTAATTATGTATGTTCATAGAATAATAGTAATGATAATATTATTGCTAATGAACATTAATTAACAATGGATTGTATTTTGAGAGGCCATAGTAGTGCCAACACCACTGTGATTAGGAATATGCTCTGGAGATGGTCACAGGAATGGATCAGTCCCGGCTGTCCCTGAGGAGGGTTAAGGCATCTTCCCAGGGAAACCTTCCCAACACCATATCCAGCCTTTCTTTGCCTTCCTCAGCTTGGTATCACCTTCAAAGACCAAGGACTCGTGAGGGTTTCTAGTTGGGCAGAGCATGTGTTGGGAGCAGGAAGTGGTATCGCAGCTCAGGTGCAACAATAGGTGGTACCTTCCAGGGCTCCTGCACCTTCTCCTGTTACACTGCTGGCGGCTGGCTCCCTTCTCCCATCATTTACCGTGCCCAAACACACCCGTGCTGCCCCTAGCAAAAGTTAGAGAAACTTGATAGCAAAATCTGGAAAACCACTCATACTCATTGCTGGGTATCTCGTGTCAGGCACTGCAAGAACATAGAAGAAAAATAACGATTTCTTCCCCCAAATACAAGAGTAGTGAGTCTTGCCAGTGACTTTTAACTTGTTGGTTATCACCAGTAATTTATAATTGCTTTATGTGTGTGCTAATGTCAGCTAGTCCTGTCTGAGTCGAGTCTCATAAATAAGAGTTAAATAATGGTAACTGCAGCAGAGATCGTGATGTCAATGTTATCTCAATACATACATATGCTGGACCCTTCGTGAGCTCTCTACACAGTCAGGAACAGCCCAGAGAGTCTTTGGAAAATGTAGGGGGAAAAACTGGTTTGATTTTTGGCTTTCTTGAGGGAGGAAACTCACAGGAAATATTTTCCTGGCTGTGGGAGTAGCCGGTGCAACGGGTAACACGTTCTCTGTACGTACGTTCCCATCTCTTTGCATCCTTGGGAATGCAAGGTTAGCAGGAAAATGCAGCTGTGGATCTGCAATGAAAAATTCTGCCGACTCTTCAAAGAGCACCTCTGATGGCTTTCACAGGCGTGTTCAGCTTTCAGGGTGCTGACACGAGGGGCTTTGGCTCTGAAAGCTGCAGGGCCACTCTCCAAATGGAGGGGCAATGCTGACCTCAGGGAAAGAAGTGCTGAGCCTGTTGGGAGGGAAGAAACATATAGCTGTGGGGGTGCCACAGTGGAAAAGTATATTGTTGCTGCTGGGGGGCTGTTGCAGTATTTTGGGATGTTGCCCCCACGTAGGTGTATCTTTTCTGTCCAGTTGTGTTGCGATAGCCACCCTGACCCAGCCAGCTAGCCATGCAAATCCCAGCACTGTGCAGAAACCCCCTCCCCAGGGCACATTGAGGCTCTCAATGACTTGTGCTGTCATTTTTAATCTCTTCATGTCTGCCTTTTTCAGTTCCTCTGAGCTTTCATCCCTTTCCCGCTATTCAGTGGCCAAGGCCACTACTCGGTGCAGGAAGCAGTAAGGATGGGAGAGAAGACAAGGCCAACCAGCAAGATAAAGTGTGGGCAAGAAATCTTCCTCACTCCTGCCCCACCCCCCTCCTGCTCTGTACTCTGACGTCCACAGAAACAAATCCTGTCTCAGATGCCGGATGGAGCAGATGGCTCCCTCTGCAAGGGTCTGAGACGATGGGGAGCGACAGTGATGCCACACTCGATTGACCAACCTCTGACAACCCAGCAAGGGAAAACCAAAGAGCTGGGGAGCTGGAAGAGACTTGCAGAGACATCCAGGCTCTGTGTTAAAGAAGCAAAGGTTTATTGGCACCTTCTCTTTTCCCAAGGACGTGTTTCCTACAACATCACTGCTCTGGTAGTCAGAAACTTTCTTGCAACAACTAGATTTCATTGACTCACTTTCAGTTTCTTTGCTCTTAATTTTGCTCTGCTTCAGCTGTCATGTTTACCCCCAAGATAGATGTGCAGGCAGCAGCTGTATCCCATCTTGGCTCCCATTTCGGTAGACTAAGCAAGCTTGGGGGGCTACTCTTGCGGGGCAAAAGGTTCATGGATCAAAGGCTTTGCTCTCACTTGAGCCAAGCGATTTTCCCCAAGAGCTGATTTGTCTTGATATTATTAACATAGCTCACAAGAGGCAAAAAATAATGGAATGTCCTTAGTCCTGGTGATGCTGAACACATACACATAAATATATGGGTTTTTTTTTCCAATTAATTGAAAAGGGAGATACATCATCATATCAAGGCTTGTGAGAAAAAGAAAAGCATGACAAAACCCATGCGTTCCTTTTCTTTTATTTTGTATGAGCAATCCCATTTGCAGACTGGTGCTAAAAGAGCTGCTGGAGAATCGAGGCTTTCAGAAGTTAACTGATTAGAGGAAAATCCCACCTCCTTAATACTTACTCAGACCCATTTCATATTTTATAGCTATTATATAGTTATAAAGTAGCTGACAGAAATGCCTCTGGATGGGGGGAGGAGGGGGGGGAGGCAGAATTATTTCTCATGAAAAGATCAAAGTCGAGGCTTCCATATTTGAGCACCTCCACCTATAAATCACATGCCAGGATACCAAATTTCAGCCTCAGTTTTCTGCTTTCAGACCAACAAGACTGCACAACCACTCCAAAGCAGAGAGTTTAATTTTCATTAGATTATCAAGTGCTTTTAAAATAAGGTACATATAAAGATGTTGGCTACTATACGCTGTTTGGCTCTGTCACTTAACCTGCCCTTTCAAAGAGATTACCCATGGCTTGGGATGAGCTGTGGATGGTCACTCTTACAAGCATTTCTCTACTAAACAGTAGCTTATTTCATTGAGAAGTTACGCTCTTGTGGTAACAATACATCATTGCTCACAGGACTGCTGTTGACAGTAAAACCTTATTTACTGCTCCTCTGACCAACTAAAAGCTTTCCAAAAGGGCAGGAATACACGTCTCTAGAGAAAATGAGAGACCTTCACTTCTGGGAACAACACAGTTGATCACTCAGAAGTCTGAAAACACTTTTTACAGGCCTGTTGTATTGCACAAAACAAATCCAGAGACCTTTATGCTCGATCTGCCAACAAGACCCACAAAGCACCAACAAAGCCATTGAAAACTAAGCAAGGGCGACTTTCTCTCTGGAAGGAGAAAATATGGAATTTTCTTGATCTCCAAGGCTCCTAAAGGGAGAGCTTTTTGGCTCAGCTCTAGAGCAAGGCTAGGTAAGATGTTGCAACTTGGCTCTTCCATTTCTCATGACTTTGTCTACAGTCTCAGGCTTCTGCAGTGGTAGTAAGTCAACGGTTGTCCTCTGGAAGGCAATGGGAATTTTACCTTTAACTTTCATGAAGGTTACTTTTAAAAAATCTTTTATGTTTTTACAAATCTCCAGTCATAGGAGCCCTATGAGGATTTGAGAATCATGGGTTTCCATTTTCAGCTAAAAGGCTCTAAGTGTGACTTTCAGGTATGCAAGCATAGATGTTAATAAAGAGTCACAATTACTAATTTAACACCTCAGCTTTTTTTTTACAGAAGGACGTGGAGTGGGACTTAGGACTGGCCCTTAATTTTTCCTGTTCAAGTTCAGCAACACTGCTGAGGGAGGTTAATTTTTAACTTCCCTGTACAGTGCTCAAATAGTCAGGAGATGTGAGGTGTAATTCAGCTGGTTTGCTTATCAACTAGCTGTATGTCTACAATATAAATGCTTGTATGTGAGACAGGGTCACAACATCCTCCTAGGTGTCTAGTACCTTTTGAGGTGGCCTAGGCTGGACCATCTGGCCTCTAGCTGGGCTAGAATGGCACGTCTTCTGCAGGCCCTATGCCAGACTTGTTAGTCCTCTGTCTTGAATGCTCTGGAGCTTCTCAAAAGCTGCTTCTAGGCACTGAATCATCCTCCCAGTCTTCTATCTTGTTTTTCGTTGTGTCCATCCAGCCTCTCAAGGTTGAGTATGAACAACTAAGGAATCTCTGGATCTTATCTCTTTGACCAATAATTCACTATGTGTAAGCAATGGTCAGATGTGAGAAGGCAAATTAAGAGCTTAGCAGTGGCATTAAGAGGCATTAATGAGCCAAATGCCCTCTTGTGCTCCCCAGTAGGGGTTTGGAGAGGTCCTCAGTACATGTGTAACCTCAGATGGGTGGAAGCAAGGTGGCTTGAGGGAGAGGGACCCAAAATAGCTAGTGGATCTGCAAATGCATGTCTGATACAGCTGCTGTCCTCCCAAGGTTTGAAGCACTTTTGTTGGACACGACTTCTAATCTGTGCAAGAGAAATACGAGAAAAAACCCACTTGCAGTACTCAGGCCATAAGAGAGATGAGAAGAGCTGAAAAAACTGAGCTAAAACCTTCATCCTTTTCAAGACTATCTGCTCAGCCTTTTCCTTTGCCTGCCAGCTGCAAAGCCTTCTCCTCTACATCGCATTTTCCCGCTCATAATTATTTCATCAAATCAACTTCTTCTCCTCTATTTTTTCTCCTGCAAGTCGCAAACTGCCCAGCCCTGCTCTGCTTTATGATAAATCTATGTAAATCCACAGCTGCTGCTGTGTCCCTCATGCCTGGGTGCCTGTTTTTATTGAGTGCTTTCTATTAGACATAGATATATATACATAAACATAAATTTTATATGTCTTTCATTTCCTCTCAGTGCTATTTTCTTTCCACTGTCTCGTTTTTTGTTCCTCTCTGGCCTCATATGGCCATTTGTCACTCTTTGGATGTTTTTTCTTTTATCAAGATGTTTTCTCCAGGAATGTTTCCCGCCAACGCAAGCTGCCTGGGCCATTAACTTCCTGAGTTCAGCTGACAGCCTGGACTCCAAGTCCTGTTGCCTTGTGATACTGAGTGCATCTGAGACGAAGGAACGGGTTGGTAAAATAGCCTAATCACATGAATAATGTGAAGAAAAAATACGGTTTCAGGGTAGAAAAGATAATAAATTTTACAGCTGTACGTAGCACTCTCTCTCTCTCTGTTTTTTCCCCTTTCCTCTTGCATGATAATCTGATAAATGGTTGTGAAAGTTTGGCTGTTTCTTTACTGGAGCTTTACTGAAGGATTTGCTGCTGCAGATAAATTTGTGTTAGATTTCTCACAAACATGCCAAAGAGTCCAATCCATTGTCATTTGTGAAGATTGATCAGGCTTGTGTCCATATTACCGACATGAAAAAAGACCTTTGAAATCTTTGCTTAAGCACTCAACTGGTGCCATGAATTATCTATATTTAAATTAGCAAGCTTGCATTTGATGATTCATTAGGCTTCCCTGCTAATTAGGTCTCACTAACGATGAGAGCATCATTAAACCAGCGTTGTCCCCACCATCTTGTTAACTGACAATTTAAGGGATCATAAAAGGCAGCCAGCAGGGAGGCTGCACGACTCCAGAGGTTGTTAATGGCTCTGGAGCTCATTCAGTTTTGAGTCAGTGGTTTGGTGCCAGCTCAACATGTGTCTGTGTCACAGAAATAATTGCCATGGTAGCTGCCATGCTGCAGTGCTGCCAGAGGACATCCATGAGGCATGAGGTGATGGTACAGCTGAGGAACGTTGCTGTGGAGGCTTGAAGGTCCTTCTTAATGCTTTATATGTAGACAAACCTGAAGCCTTCCTGGAGCCAGAAGATGCGGGCTAAAGTGCCTTAGTTAAAGGGGTCTTTGTCATTGTCCATTGTCCAGCTAACAACAAAAGTTAATTATTTAGCTTGTCTGTCTTGCCCCCAGGGTAAGGAACGTTGCTATTAGCGTGCACAGCAGAGGGGTTGTGCGGGGGTTGCAGGTCCAAACCCCGTGGACAGGCCAGACGGGCACAGCTACATGCAGGTGATAGATGACCCTGTCTCCTCTGGTGAAGCATTTTCTTACAGCTAATGCAGCCCCAGGGGAATTTGACCTTCCACTTTCCATCCCACGACTGCCGACTGCTGAACGCTCTGTAGCCTCTTCTTAAGATGAAATGCTGCCTCCGTGCTTTGTTAGCCTGAGGGCTGGGGCGTGCAGCAGCTCTGTCACCGGTTGCTTTTGTAAAGGGGAAAAAAATGGCTCTGCGTTTTTGAGGAGCAGTGTTTCTAATTTTGAGCCACGGTAGTTTTAAGTTTAGCACAATTACTGGCATTTGACTGTGGTTATCTCCTTTGAGACCTGGCTGATGGCAGACCTGGGGCACTCCTCACATGGTTGCACTGTGCATATGGCCTCCTCTGGTGATCAGATCCCAACAGCTGATGTGGTGAGAGCACTAAGGGGCAAAGAAGGTAAGAAAATTAGGTAGTTAAACCTCCACCTCAATGATTTAGTGATAATTACATACTGAAAAGCAAAACGAGCTCCTGTTTACATAGCAACTGCAATATAAATACATTCTAATTACAGCTCTGTCACAGACAAAGTTGGCCATTTAGAAAGCTCCTGTCCTAATTCTGTGTCTTCTCTGGTGTGTGTATTCCATCCCCAGATGCTGGAGCAGGGGAAGGTGAAATGTTGCATCAGCAAACAGAGGGACAAACCCACTGTGGGGTGTAGGATGCATGATGGGGCTTTCAGAGACACATGAGCTGTACACAGAACCTGAACCAGTGCAACAGGACACTGGAAACACACATAAGCCCACTGCTGGAGGAGAAGACCTGAATCATGGTCAATCCCCTAGGAGAGGGTTGGAAAAAGAGGTAGATGAAGGTGCCCTGGTGTAGGGCAGACCACACATCAGCTGTTCCTTCCAGTAGTGAAGATCCAGGGAGTGCTGTGAGGCAGGCGGCCCATATTTAAGGCAGAAAGGCTCAGAAACAATGTGTGTGGTTGTGAGGGAGTTTCCCTTTTTTGTTTGAGTTTCCGTGTGTCTGCAAAGCCAAAGAACCAGTGCAGGATTAATCACAGAATCATAAGATGGTTTGCATTGAAAGGGATCATTAACAATCATCTAGTCCAAGCTTCCTGCACTAAGCAGGGCCATCTTCAACTAAATCAGGTTGCTCAGAGAATACATATGAGGAGGTGACTGAAAATCCAACAGAGAAGGCCAGGGCACACTTGAGATTCATTAGGGAGTAGGTACTTGAGCCTGAAAAAAGATGGTACCAACTGGTTGTGAAAAATCCATAGAACAGACCAGGGTGGATTTGTAATTATGATTTTCCACAGAACCTTCCATGGCCTATTTAGAGGTAGATAATCACGTTATCGGTTCTCCCACAATCTTCCCCTCCTTCTGACAAATTACCTAAATGTCAACCTTAAGGTGTCCTGCATATTCCTAAACAGAGGTCATGATACAGAATGAAGCACCAAAACACTTAAACAACAGGCCTCCCCTTGACCTAAAGAGGGTTAAGATTCAGTGGGAACAAGCAGACAAATATGCTCTTCTACCAATCCTGTGCAGAATCTTGACCATCTTGGAGAATTCATCTCCAGTATTAGGTCATAAAGCACAGTGGTTTTAGGGATCACAATTTCAATAAGGCAAAAATGAGAAGTCACACAGGCTCACAGGCATCTTCTGCCCTCTTGTACCACTTGAGGAACCAGAGACATCCCCCAAGTGGGGACAATGGTGTGTCTGGGAAGGAGCCACATGAGAGCAGAAGCTGGAAAATGGGAGGATTCAGGACATCTCCAAATACAGTATACTTGGGTACAGTTGGATGACGCCTGCAATTTTGCAGGCTCTGGAGCCCTAGTTGCAATTTATCACAACCCAGCACAGATGTTGAAAATAGGGTAGATGAATCATGCCCTAAAAGTGCCTGTTTCTGCTGACTACAAAGGGAGCCTGGGGTGACTGGCTCTGCTGGAAATGTCGGCATTGTGGATATATGAAGTCAGGTGAGAGAAATCCCACATCTCCCACTGTTTCTTTCTGTTTCTTACCTGGAACAGACACTTTTCAAAATAAAAGGCTGTCCCAGGCTCCAGGGCTACTTAATCCTGTACTGAGCTGCTTAAATAAATGACAGTGGTCAGCTGGATAGAAAGTCCTGCAGACTTCTTTGTGAAGCTGAAGTAAATTCTGAAACAAGGCTATTTTGCTTTAGTACATTGGACAAGAATTCAGCAGAAATTTTGGAGCTAAGTTAAGGGTTTTCAGTGCAGCCAACAGGAAGACGAATGATGCAATCAACCCACTCTTCCTCGTCTTGCTTATTCTGAGATTAAACTCAAACCATTGTATTCCACCATGATACTTTTGTGCTTCCCACAAGTTCTTGTGCTGACTACACATATTTCCCTTATGAGAATTATCATGGGGGTAATGGGAGGAATTTGGGCTCTCATCTCTCCTCCACTACAAGCAGTCAAGTCCCATGCCTTCCCAGGAACAAGCAACTCATCTGAAGCTTTTCCATCAAACTGAACCCCAGGCAAATTGTTGATAAAATTATATGTTTAAGTGTAATCACACTGAGCCCCAGGCAAACTGGTGATGGAAATAATAAGCTTAAAGATCAACTCTAGGTTTCATTATTATGAACTTGCTAAGCATAGTACCATCACTCTAAGTAAAATTTGCAAACTGGAGGAGACATCAATGAATTGGTTTCCTGTGTCTTCTATGAGACCATGAGTCTCAGAGTTTATACTCAAATCAGTTAAATTTATGGTGGATAGTGGATTGTTTGGGTTTGTTGCTTTAGGATTGTTGTTTGTTTTGTTTTGTTTTGTTTTGTTTTGTTTTGTTTTGTTTTGTTTTCCGAGAGAAGGGAGGGGTTTGAACAAGTAAAGGGAAGAAGCTGCAAAAAAATCATCAGCCAAGGCTAGTTTGACTGCTCAGGCTTGATGACAGCACGGGTTGTAATGTATAGACTTGTGCAATAGGAAATGGACTGGAGCCATGACAGAGCATCTGTCAGATGATAACTTGCAGTCATTTGCAATCTGTACTGGAGGCAGACCAAAGGCCTGAGCCAATGCTTTGAGTTATCCAGGCCTTTTTTCTGGGTCTTAACTCCATCTCCTTTACATCCCATAGTATAAGACTCTTCTGCTGCTCTACTGTAGTACAGCAGTGACATCCAGGGGCCATTTCATTCGCTGTTGAGATCAGCCTACTGATATTCAAGAGCTTGTGTACCTAAGACAAAATCCCACTGAAGTTGCTTGGAAAGATCCTCATCAAAGTCAAAAAGCTTTTAATCCATCAGGTTTACTTCATGATTTTTTTAACAGTTAGTAAAAAAACAGCTTTCATGCCCATTTACCTAGGTTGCGACCTTTTTGACTGAGTAATCTAAGAAAAGTCTTCCTTGGACAGCCTTCTGTTCAACACACAAAGTGACTTTGTGTTCTGTGACTCATCCAGTCCTACCACATCTCCCAGAACATGATGCCCTATAGCATTAGCAGTAGGTCCATACACATCTCTGGATCATACCAATAGCATTGCCTTGAGCCTTTGCACCTAAACCAGTCCTATTTACTCCACTAAACATGAAGGCAGCAAACTAATGAGTCAATGCCAATCAGACATGATCTTAATGACCTTGATGAGTAGTTGGCACCCTGCCAACCTTTAGCCATGTTGAATGATAGATGGCTATCTGGACTTGGTGGAGGAAACCTGAGCTTAAAGTACTGGTTCAGATCTCTCAACCTAGATTTAATCTGAATTTCTCAGATTCCATCCTGTTACAACTTTTCTTGATGTCATATTCAGCATTTATGCTTGTGTGAGATGTTGGTAACCTGGAGTAAAGTATCTTCTTCATTTTTTCTTGGGTGTGTTTTTGACTCTAAAGCAGTCTTTCAATGCCTAAAAATCACCCTGGCATGATTTCTCCAAATCTCTGCTGATTCTTTAAGATCTTTTTTTGACAGGTGAACATCTGGGCTAGATAGAACTTTTCAAAAATGGTCTCACTAATGTCGTCTACAGAGATAATATTACTTCAGCTCTCCCACTTCATATTTGCTAGCTGTGCAGCCAAGGATTACTCTAACCTTCTTAGCTAAAGCATTGCTGGGAGTTCATACACAAACAATGGTCTCCCAGGACCACTCAATTCAGTTCTGAGTCACTGCTTTCCAGGACATATTCCCCCATCTCCTAGATGTGTCCCACATCTCTTGCTCCAAAATGTGACTTTTCCCCACACTGAAACAAGTTGTTAAGTGGTTCCCTCTTCAGCCATCAGCACCTGCCTGCAAATGCAGCCTGTGCCCACTGCTATTCACCACCAATCTCCTTTTGGTACCATCTGCAAATTTTACCAGCTCTCTGACTCTCAAATCACTGGATACAATGGCAGAGGTTTGGGTTTAAAGGGAAGTGTAATAAAGGAGCTGAGAACATCCCCTACACGTCTCTGCTCTGCACAGGCCAGACGTGCACCATATAGCCCAACACAACCACCACCCTGCATTGAAAATGGGAATATGAGAATATTCCTCAAAACAGAAAAAGTGCATAAATCTACCAGAGGCAGTCCTTCAAAATTCCCTTATTCTCAGCAAAAGGCTTTCTTATGGTCTGGTATCTCTTTGATAACCTTTTCCCCAGCGTACTAGAAGACAATAAATAGATAGTAAAGAAATATTGTGCTACAGACTCAACTACAGCAAGGTGAGCACTTTCTCCATTTTCATTTTTCCTCTTGGAGTTTCATCAGATTGGACAGGGCAGGCTGGAAAGCATGGCTGAGTGCTTATAGGAAAGAAACTAAAGAACAACTAGAGAATAATTTCTAGTTGGGGCGTATGGGGCAGTTGAGAAGAGGAAACAGGAATAAAAAATAAGAAATTCTGCCTATGAATAATAGGCAGTACGTATCCAACTTGAATGGAAACAGGCAACAAGAAGCCTCTCACCAGAGCCTTGTTAAATGCATAAGCAGAGGTTGAAGTTTAGGGTTTTCTTGTGAAAAAGTTGTTTGCATTCCTCAGTTTCAGCCATTTATAAAGCTTCTTCCCCATGACACTGGAGAAGTTCATCAGCTTTGTAACGGCTGTGAAATCATAGCATCTGTGCTCATTGCTCTTCTCTCCATTTTGCAGCTGGAGAGCTGAGGCAGAGCAGGTTAAGCCCAGTGTCACACAAACAGCTGATGGCAGGGAGATGCATGATCAGAGGCTGGTGCTGTAGCTGCTGCACCATCCTCCCTCTTTTTCTGACTGGCCCTGCATCAGGGCAGGGCAGGAGACTTGGCTGGCACTGGGCTGAGACACTCTAAACTTCCACTCCATTGGAGACTGCATTAAACATTTCAAAGGAGCAATTTTCTCTTTAAATCCAGCACTTCTTTGGATCTCCTATGCAAAAAGATAAAAAGCTTTTCAAAATAGCCAGCATGATTATTCATGACTATTCATTTGCAGCAGCACTTGTTTTCCATGGCAGCCAATGAGCTCACCTGAATAAAGATTCATGGGGAAGAGCTGATGGCTGAAGGTTTTGAAAAAGAAAAATATGGGCCAGCAAAGTCCCTTTGAACTGGCGATTTAGTCCACCCTGCTAGACTGAAGATCTCATCCTCATCCCAGTGTTGGTCTTGCCCACACTATGTCCTCGCACAGCTGGGATGTGCCAGCTGGCAAGATAAATCATCTCTGCCTGTTTTCTTTACTAGTATCCACACAGGGGATGGCTTTTGGAGCAAACTGGGTTTCCTGAGGAAGCTCCATCCTGAGGAGGATGGGCACACCCAATGAGGGGCCATAATTCCTACCAAAAACAACCTGAGGAGACATGTCCAAGGCTGTGCAATCAGAGTCCAGCGGTGCTGGTGAAGGGAGCCCAGATCACTGAGGTCCCAGCCCAGCTCAGGACCATTTCCCAGCAGGCTGCAGAGACTGGAATTTCCTGACTCCCAAAACCCTAACTGTGCTGCCTTAACACCCACTGAAGATTCCTTTGCTTCTTCTTCCTTGCTTCCCTCCTCAATTTTGTTTGCCTGTGGTTTTGCATGGGGGAAAAAACCTGAAGTAACCAGAGGTTTCCAGGAGCTCATCCTCCTTACCACCCATCAGTGAGCAGACAATAATATTTAGCTGCTTTGATCAGTTTATTGTTACAGTATATTTAGATGGGGAGCTGCAGATTCCAGCGCAGCAGCAGCTGTGAGCAATGTGGTGCGTGTGGCTCAGCCCAATATACGAGCAGGATCTGTCATTGCAGCCGGCTGGGCTGTCTGCTGCATGATGTAACCTCTTCCTTTAATTTGTTTTCCAGAAAATTCACTTTGAGAAGTGCTCTGCCGAAGGGCTTGGCAGCAGTCGGAGGAAATGGGTTTGGGAGGACATCAGCTGTCAGCCCACAGCTCCTGCTGGGAAGCTCAGGCCAGTGGGATGGCGTGGGGGCTTGCAGGCCTGCCTTTCCTGCCCAGGAAGAGCCTTTGGGTCAGGTCCATGCTGGGTTACTCCTGGTCATCTGATGCATCAGGCTCTGGCACAGGGACCATATTTATTTCTATGCTGTCATTGCACCCAGCACAGAACAGGCTGCACCTGTGGATGCCACAGTAAAACGAGTGATAAATAATAAGCTGTGAAGGAGCAAGTACAATTTAAGTGAATATAGTTAACTGGGGAAGGATGCTGAGGCTATCTGGGGATGTCTTTCCTCTCCTCTCTAGATCAGAGGATGTACATCCAGGCCTCACAGCATTTAGAGGACACAGTACAATGAGCCTTGCCTGCTTGGTTTTGCTTCACTTGACTTTTCCAATTTATCCATAGGAGATGGCGGGAGCACGAGCGAGGGAAGCACAAGCTGTGCCAGCTGCAGTGGAAGAGTGACAAAGTAGCAAGTGGTGTACTTGACCGACCTTCCTTCCTTCCTTCCTTCCTTCCTGATGTTCATTGGCACAGAAGACCCCACTGACTTGCTCTGAGGCTCAAAGCCTTGCTACACCTTCTCCTCATTCTCTTGGATAGCAAGGAAAGATGGGATGTTCTTTCCCATGGATTCAGAGCAGCAAGGGACCTCCAAGGCCATTGTGCACATCTATGGCTTCAAGAAGAATTTTTCTATGTCCAGCCCTAACAGATACTGCTATGGAAAACGCAAATCTGGTGCTTCTCTAAGAGTAACTTCCTGGCAATGTGTCCTGCTGACTGTTTACCCTGATACGTAGCCCAGATTTCCCTTGGTGCAATGTAGCAATGTCCCTTACTTGTCCTGCCCTTGAGGTTCACAGAGAACAGACTGTCCCTTAGTGCTCCTCAGCAACCTTTCAGAAGCAGACCTTGGCCTGTGTTCTGTGAGCCAAACAGGATTTTGAAGCCAGTTTTGCATTTCTAGTTAGTGAATATGTGAAGCAGTCTGATTCTGGAAAGGAAGTTCATGCATCCTTTTCTTCCTCCTGCCACCCTGTAAGTCTCATCAGGGCCATCAGGAGAGATGACTACTGGGAATAAGGCCACTGGAAATCAGCTCACTAACTTCTTCCATGACTGCTGATCCTAAGACCAAAATTGGGTGCTCTACAGTAAAAAGGGTTACAGGAGATGATCTTACTGGACTAACTTACATATGACTAAATGCTTTGCTGGAGTGATGAGTCACTGCAAGATGTGATAAGACAGTATCTGGTGACTTTCCTGGGCTTTGGAGCATGGCAGTTGCTGAGCATTACTTCTTAGCAGAAGGGCAACACAAACTTCAGTGCAAAGTCCTCAATTATTTTGCTGCAGGTCACCTACCCCATAATTCTTCTCGAGTCATTTCTCTCTGCAAAGAAGGGGAAGCTGAACAATTTGTTTGGCCAGATTGGTTGGGTTGGGTGTTGTTTTTTTTTTTCCCTTTTGAAAAAATAATAGCATAGCATTTCCTCTGCCTTGTCCTCTCCTGTGCTGTACTGTTAGCTGCACTGCAGCTGATTGATTAGTTTAATAACAGGCAGTTGATATGCAGCCATAAAATTATGGACTTTTACTCATCAGCCTGATTGAGCTCCTCTGCTGACTGTACAGGAGCAGAATGGCAGAGTTATAATAATGAGGGAAACAGCCAAAGGAAAGGCAAGCACGGTGATGTTATTGTTGTTGTTTTAAAGCTGAGGAAGAAAATGACTCCAGGGAGGAGCTTTTCCAAAATAAATACCAAAATACAGAGGAAAATGTTAATATGTAATTTGCTGTGGTACAAGTGCCATTAAATGTGTGTGGGGGTTGGAGGAGTCAGCAGAGCTTCTTTTACACCCACCTGGTCTATGTTGGGGTCTCAAGAGGCTGGGGCTGGTCCTGATGAACGCCCCCAGTTCTGGTGTCCTCAGAAAGGGTGAGAGGGGCTGAGCCCTTTGCTGGATGAATCAACTCAATGAGGAAAAGATGGGAATGCAGCTTTTTGCATTTTCTTTCCCCCTTGATTTTGGCAAAAGAGGGGAGGATATGAGGATGGAGCTGGGATAAACATACCTGAGAAGCATTTGTCTGACCCCATGCTGATGGCAGCAGTGGGGAGGAAATTGTGTGATGGGGCTTTGGGAAGTACCAAGGCTCTTGGCCTGGTGAGGATATGACTCCTGTCAGTGATGTTCCTACAGCCCTGAGCTCTGCTCTCTTAGTTTCTGGGCACCAGAGTAGCTGAAGCCAGACTTTGTCAATCATGCTTTCCAAAGCCACCAAAGGGAATTGAAGATTCCCACTCAGCCATGATTAAATATGCAGGAGCAGGCAGTGGGGCTTGCTGATGAAAAGCCACACAGCCCCCATCTGTGCATGGAGAATGACATTTAAGACTTTTATTTCCCAGTAAAACATTTTCCAGAGCTCCAGCGTGGCTTGCTTTGTTGACAGGCTCTCTGTTTGTCCTGCATACATTCATTTTATTTAAAAGCCTAATTTGTTTGCAAATAGGTCAGTCTGCTTTGTGTGATCCCCATCTTTCTACTGCGATGAAACACTTGAATTGAATCCAGACATGAGCTGCATCCCCAGCAGCATCACACAGAGGGCTGGCTGCCCTGCCACTAGGCCCAGCCTCCATCCAGGAGGCCCAACACAAAACTATCAGATTTTCTCTTTGGGGCAGATCTCCCTGAAGAAGGGAATGGAGGAGGGAACAAGCATCACTTAGTTTTTGTTTTCTTCTAGACAAATACTGGGCAAATGGTTGCACAACTCCTCCTGCCCTTCTCCCTGATTGCACCCCATCCAGGTTCTTCCTGGAAGTAAGGCTTTTCTTTATTTGTTCCAAAGGGCTTTGGGTCAGGCCATGTGTGGCTTGTACAATGCTGTTGGAGATTATACACAGCCACAGTGACATATCCAATGAGACTGCTTCTTCAGCTACCTCCCTGCTAATTATGGGTACCCTTGCCTGTGGTTCTTGGATGGGTTCTCCTTCCTCCTGGGCTGCTTCTATACAACCTCCTGTTTCACATCTCCCTCTGAACAAGAGCAGCTGGGTTCCTGTTGGTGTATTTTGTCTTGTCTAGATTATCTCTCCAAGAGCTACACATGAAGAAATTCCTCCACAGGTCCTGACAGCCAAGTGCTGATGGGCAGAGTCATCCGCTCTGGCTGAGATAAGCGTCCTCTGAAGCCAGAGTGGTACAGTTTAGACTCATGATGAGATCTCTGATGTCACCTCCGACAGATTTCAATGCCTATGCATGGATCCCTGAATACTGCCAAAGTCCCAAATTATGATCACGGCAAGGCAGACCCAGCCCTTTGGTTCCAGTCTATGGGGCAGGACCGGGCAGGATTCAGTTTCCTTCCTTGAGTAGGACTGACTCAGCCTGTGTCACTCCTAATGGATATTTCTCCTCCTTATCCTTAGAAACTTCTGGTGATGGAGATCCATGATCTTCCCTGTGATGACTCCAGTGCTTCACCACCCTCAGCCAGAGGTGGGATTAAGCTGCTTCTCACAGACATCTGGTATCACTTTGGCACCCTGTTTGCTGTCACTCCATGAGATGCCTGTGAAACCACAGCCTAAGTAACCTCCCAGCAAGAGCACAATTAGCATTTCAAAAACATAGCCACGGTGAACTTCATGTCCCTCAAGCAATGTCCATAATCATCTGGCTGCTCCTGGCAGGGTTTCAGTGCCAGCTGCAGTGTATCTGTCCTGGGAATTTCTTGTAATGTGCTATGGAGTTCATCCAGCGTCTGCTGAAAATAGTGTAAGTATTTTTATATACAGCACAAGAATGGATCAGACATTCAAAAGAGCTTCCTCACATGAGTCTAAGAACCAGAAGTGAGGACTTGATTTGATGAGTTTTGTTCTCTTCCTAGCAGCCTGTAGTCTGTTTGATTTAGTGAAGGAAGATGTGGAGTATACACCTGAATTTAGAGTACTGCTGGTGCTAAAGCAAAAAAACAAACCCAACAGTAAATGTACTAAATCTTTTCTCTCTCTCTTTATTTTAAGTAGTTGCAAAAAAAAAAAAAAAAGAGCCCTTTGCAAGGTAAAGTATGTCACAGGGACAAAGCATAAGAGAAAGCAAGGAAGAAGAAGGCAACATGTGGACAGAGGTTGCAACAACAAACAATATTCTGACTCAAAGGATGTTGCAGACATAATGTATATGCTTGAAAATATTTTAAAACTATTTTTAAACCAAAGCAAAAGTTGAGAAGAAGGTAGTCCAGGCCAGGGGGAGAAATATGTGGGAT
>WBNH01000681.1:216430-244464 GCA_013401255.1 Urocolius indicus
AGCTGCTTCTCACAGACATCTGGTATCACTTTGGCACCCTGTTTGCTGTCACTCCATGAGATGCCTGTGAAACCACAGCCTAAGTAACCTCCCAGCAAGAGCACAATTAGCATTTCAAAAACATAGCCACGGTGAACTTCATGTCCCTCAAGCAATGTCCATAATCATCTGGCTGCTCCTGGCAGGGTTTCAGTGCCAGCTGCAGTGTATCTGTCCTGGGAATTTCTTGTAATGTGCTATGGAGTTCATCCAGCGTCTGCTGAAAATAGTGTAAGTATTTTTATATACAGCACAAGAATGGATCAGACATTCAAAAGAGCTTCCTCACATGAGTCTAAGAACCAGAAGTGAGGACTTGATTTGATGAGTTTTGTTCTCTTCCTAGCAGCCTGTAGTCTGTTTGATTTAGTGAAGGAAGATGTGGAGTATACACCTGAATTTAGAGTACTGCTGGTGCTAAAGCAAAAAAACAAACCCAACAGTAAATGTACTAAATCTTTTCTCTCTCTCTTTATTTTAAGTAGTTGCAAAAAAAAAAAAAAAAGAGCCCTTTGCAAGGTAAAGTATGTCACAGGGACAAAGCATAAGAGAAAGCAAGGAAGAAGAAGGCAACATGTGGACAGAGGTTGCAACAACAAACAATATTCTGACTCAAAGGATGTTGCAGACATAATGTATATGCTTGAAAATATTTTAAAACTATTTTTAAACCAAAGCAAAAGTTGAGAAGAAGGTAGTCCAGGCCAGGGGGAGAAATATGTGGGATTTGAGTTAGGAGTTCAGAGAGAGTTCATCAGATCATTCTCAGCAAGAGGGAAGGGAAGGGAAGGGAAGGGAAGGGAAGGGAAGGGAAGGGAAGGGAAGGGAAGGGAAGGGAAGAGAAGGGAAGAGAAGGGAAGAGAAGAGAAGAGAAGAGAAGAGAAGAGAAGAGAAGAGAAGAGAAGAGAAGAGAAGAGAAGAGAAGAGAAGAGAAGAGAAGAGAAGAGAAGAGATTTAAGGTTTACCAGTGTTTTTGAAAACTGTTTTATAGAAAGTAGAAGGAATGTGGTGTGAATCAAAATGCAGGTCTTAAACGTACTGCTTGTATTTTCCCCACCACAGGGGGAGCTCTGTGACTGCCAGGCACTGCAAGACGGTCACTGCCTTTGTTTTCTTCCATCTGAGTGACCTCTCAGTCATTCCAAATGCTCTGGCAGAGCAGTGGCACCTTGCTACAGCCCCTTCCAGATGTGGGACACTGTCACTGGATGAGAAACTTGGTTTCAAACACTAGACAGCAAATTGATGTGAGAAACAGAGCCATCAGGAACAAGAGGGAGAGGGAGTGCAAAGCTGAGTCTCATTATCAATCAACATACCCAGTACTAACACTCCACAGATGCAACAGCAGCCTTAATGTGGCAAATTGTCCCAAATTCCCCTCAGACACCACCTTTGGAAACAAGAGGGTTTCTTCATGTTGCTTCACAGTTGGACTTTGTGCCTGACACACTGATAAAACCTCGAGCTACACGAGCAGTTTCCC
Source organism: Urocolius indicus (assembly GCA_013401255.1). Taxonomy (NCBI): domain Eukaryota; kingdom Metazoa; phylum Chordata; class Aves; order Coliiformes; family Coliidae; genus Urocolius; species Urocolius indicus. The sequence goes on from WBNH01000681.1 coordinate 217,956, forward strand.
AGGCAGCATTGCTTTATTTTGTGGTTGACATTTAGCTGTCACTGAGATGGGCACATTAAAACCACGATAAGGCAAATATTTACTCATTGTAAAGAGCTGTCGATAGGTAAATTGCTTGGTGTTACCTCCAGCGTGTCTCACACAGTGTGAGCAGGGCTACAGGGGCTGGAGCCAGGAAAATCCCAACCTCTGACCATTCACACGCTATTACAGATACCAATTACCTCTCTGGAGAGCCTATCTCCCAGCTTAAAACTCAATTTTCCACGTGAGCAGTATTGATTTGAAAGTATCAGGTGCTAGATCCATCTACCTAAAGCTGCTCAAATCCTGTGGGAGCAGTTGATGGAGATTAGGACATGTGTGTCCTATCTTCCATCAGAAATCAAAAATGGACCTAAAGAGTTATCTCCAAGGTGCCTCTTTTCCTTCCATTGCCTGCCAAGATGTCTGCTAGCTAGGTGTCTGCTGTGGGGGAACTTATACTGCCCTTTAAATACATTCTTGTTGAAAAAATCTGCCTCCTTTCTAATGTAAATTCACCTGGACCTCAGCTTTACACCTCTCTGCTATTGTCACATTTTCCCCTGTTAGATTAGGCAGCCTTGTATCTTGTGTTCTCACAACCCTCAGCTATAATCAAGTCCACTTCCAATTTTAGCTTGTGTTTCTTAACCCTCTCCCTGTGATAATTACCTCCAGCTCTCTGATTATTTTGGTGACTCATCATCCCCAACTTCCCAGCATTTACCTGTTTCATCAACACCCTGCATGGAAGCAACCTTACCTCTGTATCCTTCTCACACTGACTCAGTCCTCCACCTCCAAGAAGAAACTAGTCCTTTCTGATTCTCCTCTGAGGTGAGTTCATAGCCTGCTGCTTGTCCATGGTGATCATTCAATCTTTTTGCACCCTCACTGCTTTCCCCATAACCAGATGGGACTGTTCCTTGTTTGAGTGTCACTGGCTAGGAAACATCAGCCCCAAGGCAACCATTAATTTTTCATTAGGTTTGAATCCATCCATAGCCACCATACTGAGGTCCTCAGCTGAAGAGGTTTCATTTTCAATGCATGATCTCGCATGTTGAGAAGTGACCAGCTGTGTTTTTTAGAAGTACTAATGCTGTTCTGCTATTACAGTGCAGGTTTCTCAGACTGAAATCTCTATTAAGCAAAGCCTTTCATTTCTGTATATTAAAGGCCGGAGCTCTTTTCCACTTGAATTCAATGGCTCATAACAGATCCCCGCCACTACCCACTCTTGGGTAATGTTAGCTCAAAGATGCAAAGGCATGAAAGACTCTCTGGCTCTGAGCTACCAACAAATCTTAAATGAAATGTGAGGGTTTTATTAATAGGTGTCCTCTGCTCCCTTTCCTCCCTTCTGCCTTCCTCCACATGTAACAGCCCATTACTGCAGCTCTCCACTCACCTGAATCTCCTGTTTGTCACCTCAGACTCCTCACAGCACTATATAAATGGCTGAAAAAGCTCTCCTCCTCCTCCTCTGCCACATTGCTTCAATATGCTCTTGTCACACAAAATCTGGATTTGTTTTGCATTTGCCTGCTTTGCTCCTGCCTGTTTCATTATCAGTTTAACACCTTTTTGCTTTCACCCTCTAGGCTCCAGCCAAGAGCTGAGCCAGAAAGAAAAAAAGCTTTCCTACCCAGGAGCTACCCAATTCCTTTGTATCTGTCAGTCTTTGTCTTCATCCACAAAACCAAAACTTTCAGCTGTGCATCACAGAGGAGGCAGCTCATGTCAGTATTTTTTGTTTTCTTTCTCAGTCTCTCAGAACAATCTCTCAGCCGTTCCCCTCTCCAAATTATTTCTCCAGACTCATGGGTTCTCTGAAATCCGTGCTGACCTGTGTATTTCCATGTGATGCTCCATCTGTTGTTGACTTCTATGTGTTTACTTACTAAGGGGAAAACTGAAAATGTGACTTCAAGGTCTGGCCAGTGTCACTGTCATTCCTCAAAAATAAGGTCTGTTGTGAATTAAGCTCTCATTTTGATCTGCTCAAGCTTGTTCTGGTTCAGTCCCAGAATTGCTGACTGAGGGAGGACCTGTGAAATGATTCCTGTGCAGTGCTTCATCTGATGAGGGGACATTTCAGCCCATGACGAACCAAGGATGTGAGCCCAGAATGGACAACACTCATTTAGTGTGCACAGCCACCAGCAGTGAGCTGTCTCAGAGGGGTCCCCAGAGTATTTGTTCTTTCTAAGGACACCCACAGCAGAGGCAGCTCTCCAGACCCACTGGTCTGAGCTGGGACCAGTACATAGGAACCTGTTTCAACTGGAGCCAGTCTCTGATTCCTCAGCATAACCAAGACTCTGCACTCAGACACAGACTGGACTGAAGGTGTGTCCCCTGTTTATATGTATATAATTCTCTCTCTGTTTCTGTCTCCATATAGACATAATGCCAACAACTGGACCTCCAGTTTAAGTATGTATATACATATACATATACATATACATATACATATACATATACATATACATATACATATACATATACATATACATATACATATACATATACATATACATATACATATACATATACATATACATATACATGCATGGTAAATGAGGTGTTTTAAAACCCGTTTATTTCAGAAATAGCATTGTTTTTCCTGGCTAAGGAGAAGAGCTCCTCATATTTTCTGTGACACTTGTATTTTTGGGCTTAGCAAGGCAAAATGCCAAGGAGCGACATGTTTACTTAAGAGCAGCTAAAAGAACTACGTAGCAATCAAGGTATTGAGTGTGTTGGGCTGAAAATAGCTTGGCTTGGAAAAACTTTGATCAAAAATGTTCAGCAGGGGATGGGATGGCTGTGGGCACTGGTAGCAATCTCTTTGGGATTATATCCACCAACTTCCTAAAGCTAATTGGGTGCAACGTTTTTGTGCTGTGTGGCTGCGTGCCTCACTGACTCACTGTGCCATAGTTACCCCCAGCTGTGGGGACTGAATTGTCCTCTCCCCTCCTCTGATTTTTAACTTTCTGGATCAATACTGAGCTGAAAAGACAGGTGAAGGATCTCCCTGCACCAACACTGAGCAAGGTTCTTTCTGCTGGCAAACACTGAGCAAAGCGCACGCTCCTTCCTCCACTCACTCCTGAACTTTATCGTGAAATGGGATTCAATGTTGGGAATGCAATCTTTTATTCCGGGAAAACTTCTTTCGAAAAGGTATTTGTGGCCTCACAGGGACATCACTGAATCTTCCACCTCAAACTTTCTGGGGCAATTATTTTTGTTTAACCTGTTGAAGCTCTCCTGAGCTCCTACTAAATCAGGCTCCAACCCTTTCCCAACCTGATAAAGTTTTGCTTCTTCCTTTCTTGATGAGCAGATGTGCTCTACCCTCTGCCAAGCCTAAGCTACCTGTGTGAATACCAAACTATTTGCCTGCAGCCTCACATATCTCACTTTACACAATACCTTGTGCCAGCTCTCCTTTCTGGGCATGTCTACATAGCTATTTTGGCCCAGGGTCTAGGTCTGGCATGTCTCTTGGCATCCTGACAGGCATGACAGACTACAGAAGTAAGTGTTATGGGCTCTTTTGGTGGCTCCAGGAAAGCTCTCACCCTGTGATAGCAGAAACACAGCCCAAGCTCTGACTTTGAAGGCGTAAGGATACAACAGGTCTAGTCACAAGCCCTCGGCTCAGGTCCAGACAAAATGAACAACATCGTCATGTCTCTGTAGCACTTTGGAAGTGTTTCCGGTCCTTAATTGCCACTTGCACTATGAGGATTTTTTTCTTTGCAGTTTTCCAGCTGCAAACACCATGGAGAACTGGTTGCCATGTAGGGCTGGGAATAAAATTTGTCCACCAGACACAACACTGTAAACCAAAGGCTCTTCTCAAACTACCAGCTGTGGAGCTTGTTACAGACATCAGTACCTACTGTTATCATGAAAACCACACTTACTTCAGGACTTTGCATTCCCAGGGCTGCCAGATCCCTAGTTCTGTACACCATCAGTGGGAAGAAATAAAAGCACCATCTAAGGGTTGTTTGAACCGGGTCCTGCAGGTCCCCACCAGTTGCAGAGCACACCAGGTCTGTAGCTGTTCTGGACAATACTTCTCACACCCATCCCCCCAGCCTTGTTGATGCTTAATGCTTTATTATACTCCATAGGAAGTGTTTTGAATGTGTTCAAAGTGATTTCCTGAGGTTTTCCAGCCTCCTACTATCTGGCAGAACCAAGCTGAGGGTGTCAAGTTTGTTTGCTCCAGGTCTCCTCCTCCGTGTTATATATCCCAGGTCTCCTGATGGTGGGGTAATATTTTATCACTCTCTAAGAGGCCTAGAGACCAAATTACTATTTGAACACAATGATATTGGCTGTGTCATTCTTGTAGATCTCGAAAATTGCCTGGCTCTCCACATCAGGCCTTTCTTGGATCAACTAGCAGCACAAACCTCATTGATTCCCACATGCACTGATGTGTGCTCACGGCATTGAAAAACTCAGGGAGAAAATGCCTCAATCGTTTGCACATTTAGATTTAAAAATAGGAAAATAGAGTTAAAAAATAAGAAATGGCAGACCTTCATGGTGCCACTATTTTGTGATTGTTTCCTGCCCTCTTGAACAGATTTCCAGACACAAAAGCAGTATAGAATCATAGAATTGTTTGGGTTGGAAAAGACCTCTAAGATCATCAGGTCCAATCACTGACCTCACACTGCCAAGCCCACCACTACCCAATGGCCCTCAGCACTTCAGCTACACGGCTTTGCAATAGCTCCAGGGATGGGGACTCCACCATCTCCCTGGGCAGCCTGATGACCTTCTCAGGGAAAAATTTCTTCATCTCCAATCTAAACCTCCCCTGGTACAACTTGAGGCCATTTCCTCTTGTCCTACTTTTTTTTTTCCTCTTGCCCTACATTACTGGGGAGAAGAGATCAATNTCGAAAATTGCCTGGCTCTCCACATCAGGCCTTTCTTGGATCAACTAGCAGCACAAACCTCATTGATTCCCACATGCACTGATGTGTGCTCACGGCATTGAAAAACTCAGGGAGAAAATGCCTCAATCGTTTGCACATTTAGATTTAAAAATAGGAAAATAGAGTTAAAAAATAAGAAATGGCAGACCTTCATGGTGCCACTATTTTGTGATTGTTTCCTGCCCTCTTGAACAGATTTCCAGACACAAAAGCAGTATAGAATCATAGAATTGTTTGGGTTGGAAAAGACCTCTAAGATCATCAGGTCCAATCACTGACCTCACACTGCCAAGCCCACCACTACCCAATGGCCCTCAGCACTTCAGCTACACGGCTTTGCAATAGCTCCAGGGATGGGGACTCCACCATCTCCCTGGGCAGCCTGATGACCTTCTCAGGGAAAAATTTCTTCATCTCCAATCTAAACCTCCCCTGGTACAACTTGAGGCCATTTCCTCTTGTCCTACTTTTTTTTTTCCTCTTGCCCTACATTACTGGGGAGAAGAGATCAATTCCCAGCTCACTACAACCTCCTGACAGGTAGTTGTGGAGACTGATCATGTGTCCCCTCAGCCTCCTCTTCTCCAGCTTGCTGGCTGACTTCTTCTCATCTGAGGAACCTGTGGATGGCACCAAGTCTGTGATATCTCTGCAGTGAGCCCAGAGGGGCTGAGTCCTCAGCCTTGGGAAGCAGCAGGCTGCAGTTTCATGGGAAACAAGATAGCAATGAAATATGTGACCTTCCAGAGTCTATCTGAAGGTCCTTCCTGATGGACAGAGGAGGCAATAATGGGATTTCTCTATCCAGCAGTGACAATAGACAAGGCTATGTTTTGTCCCTCACACCCTTTAGCTAGATGTGATTGTGAAAGGAAATTTCAAGCTTGGTACGGAGATCAAACATAACTAAATACTACAACTGAATATTTTAGAGGCTGTCTTTCAGGATGCTGCTTACACTGCTGAATCATGGTCTGGACACTGGGGCTAATGGTTTAGGAGTGATGATTTCTGAAACTGAGGTGGAAGGTCAGGCATGACATTACTCCAGTATGAACTTGGTTAATTACCATGGATAAGATGATTCTTCTCAATTTGTTAAATTGGGTAATCTGACCTTAAATCTAAACCACAAAAGAGCATTTCCAAGAATAGGCTATTTATCCTGAAGCTGTGCACAGAATTACAGCAAGGTAACTACTCTGGGACTTGGCTAATTCCCTCTGGTTGCTGTGCCTTTTGGGTGCTCAAAAGAAGGCATTTTCTCTTTTCTTTTCTTTCCTTTCTTTTCTTTTCCTTTCTTGCAGCTGCCGGCTCTGGTTTGATGGCAGTCAGCGTTTACGTTACAGTAAGGAGGAGGAGAGCCAGTTCTGGGAAAGGGCTGGCAAAGGGTGGGCAGTGAGGAAAAACAAAATGACAAGGAGATGGAGAAGGATGAAGCAGGGCTGAGATCCTTTGTGCATCTGCCTCTCTCTTGACCAGCTGTAAAATCCCCATTTCTCAAGCAATTGTAACTCTCTGGGGAGAGAAGGGAAGGAAGATCCATGGAGGTATTTCAAGGCATCACAGATTCTGCTGGAAAAGTCTGTAAAAATACAATGCTGCAACAGGGGCCAAGATCCTACTGTTGGACCCTTGGGGTTATATTGTGCTGGTGCACATCCAAAGAAGAGCACAGGAGCTGGGGAAGGGTCTGGAGCACAAGTCTGATGGGGAGCAGCAGAGAGAGCTTGGGATGTTAAATCTGGAGTAGGCTGAGAGCAGACATGATCAGTCTACAACTACCTTACACCAGACACTGGCCAGTGAGGAGGGTTGGTCTCTTCTCCCAAGTGACCAGTGACAGGACATGAGGAAATGGCCTCAAGTTGCAGCAAGAGAGTTTTAGTTTGGAGATTAGAGAAAATTCTTCCCCTAAAAGGCTGTAAAGCTGAGGCACAGGCTGCCCAGGGATGTGGTGGAGGCCCCATCCCTGGAAGGATTCCAAAGGTGTGTAGCTGTGGGGCTGAGGGACATGGGTTAATGGTGGTCATGACAGGGCTGGGTTGGGCTCAATCTTATCAGTTGGACTCGATGATCTTAAGGGTCTTTTCCAACCTAAATAATATTTAAAGTTCGGAGAAAGATATTCACCATAGATTGAATTAATTCTAATCTTCTGATCCTGTTTGTCTTCCTTAACATATATTAAGACCTTGGTGAGCACACTGACTTGTGCTCATAGGATCAGAGAGTAAGTCAGGTTGGAAGACACCTCAAGAGGACCTCATGCCAAATCTTCTTCCCAGAGCAGGAAATTACTAAACACTCATTGTTAGGTAGGTTTCTCCCTCTCAGCTGGCAAAAACTGCTGTATGAATATTCATTTTATTGTTTATGTCTGCTGTATCAGACTGTATCTGGAGCTGGACAGGTAGACTGGTCCTGACACCTTGTAAGCTGCTGTGACTTCAAGACAGGACTATATCAGGACTCATTCCTGCATTGGTGATGTGCCATATCCCACAACAGCCTGATCAATTTTGTGGCTTTCCCAACCTCACTGCTTCTGTTCTTGCCCCCTACCACACTGATGATCACTCACTCTCCCTGAACTCCTAACTCAAACTCCACATCCTTCTCCTCCTGGCCTGAGCTACCTTCTCCTCAACTTCTGCTTTGGTTTAAAATGTTTTCCAAGCACACACAGTGTGTTTGCAATATCCTTTGAGTCCTTTTCCCTTTTCCTTTACTTTTGTTTTCTAACATTGACATTCTCCTACTTTCTGATTCCAAGGGTTTGAGCTTTAAAATGGAGAAAACTAATGAAATTGGAATGACGTTAGTGCTGTCTCTGTGGTAAAGATACCTGCCAACATCTCAGCCCCAGCCTGTTCATAGCACCCAACTTTTAGCTTCTGTCTCTGCAGACGGGCTGCTGGGACCCACTGTTTACAGGCAAAAGCACTGTATACTGCACACTAACTACAAAAAATAGATAGATAGAGCTGACTGGCTGCAGAGATGATTTATGTCAACACACAGTGGGGATACTGAAGCATTCTGTTGGTAGGGGCAAAGGGGCTTGATTCTGTTCACAGCCAAAACGCTCAAAACCACTCAGTGTCTGTGATCTCTAAGTGGGGGGTCAAGCAAGCACTGAAAATCCCAGGTACCCAATAATTGCTGTATAAGCAAGCACAGACATCAGCCCACCAGCCAGCTCCTGCCTTGTTTCCATTCAATGCACATTTAGAAGCAGGCAAAACATAAAATACTGTGACTGGATAATGCTCTCTTGAAGATCGCTTGTATTTTTGATCACCTCAGCCTCATGCCACATTCAAACCTTGCCTGAAAACCTGGGAAAATTATTTGCAGGGCTACCAATGCTCAAATTGTAGCTCCAGTTGAGGGCCCCTTTATTCCTTGGTTGTTCCAGGCAGAGCTTATGTAGTTGACATAGGAATCATGTTCTTTTTCAGGAAGAAGTTGCATGGAGGAAAACTGGTGGATACTGAAAGTAGTTATGTATCCTGCTACTAGGACCCAGGCAGCACACCTGGGTCCCTATGTAAAATTACCAGGAGCCTATTGAACCTTCCGGATCATCATAAGGAAAAACCCAAACAAATCAAGTGATGCTCAGTGCAATTACTCACCATCCTCTGACTGATGCCTGAGCAACAATCCACCCCTCCCCTCCAGCTCCCCACAATTTATATACTGGGCATGATGCTCTGGTGTGGAACAGTCCTTGGTCTAGTTGGGATCAGCTGTCCTGGCCATGCTCCCTCCCAGGTTCCTGTGCACCCCCAGGGCAGTGTAAGAAGCACAAAACTCCTTGACTTGGTGTAAGCACTGCTCAGCAATAACTAAACCATTCCTGTGTTGACACTGTTCTCAGCACAAATTCAAAACATAATCCTATACCAGGCACTAGGAAGAAAATTAACTCTATCCCAGCCAAAACCAGCACAGGGGTGCTGCCATGAGCTGTCTGATCACCAGGGCAAGGCTGCAGCTCCTCAATTACTCTCCCTGTGAACCCATTACAGTCAGATATGGCCCTTTCAGGACACAACTCAGCTCACTCCAAAGCAGTCAGATGGAATAGGTAAAAAAATTCCTACAAATTCACCTTATAAGTTGCTCCAAGCATATTAAATCTTCTCCAGTTATGTGTATGACTCCTTGACTTGGTCAGGGGCTGAGCAGCTCTGCTCAGCCAGACAGGCATTGGGCAAGTCATCATGCCTCAGTGAGCCTCTTCAAGTTTTGCCCTTAGTAATGGAAAGCCCTATGTGACACTTTTCAGAACTAACAGTAAAATTATTGCTCCCTTTAACTCCAGCAGAGATGGAACAGGGGATCTGTACAGCTTCTCAGTTTAAGCAAATCCACTATATGTATTGCAACTCTCTTGCAAGTGGTCTTTTTAAAGGCCTTTTTCCTTGTGACTGGTATCTGGTTACACTCCAAGCTTCTCCTCTTGAGGGTGTCCAGCTGATTTTGAGGGAAGGTGTCATGTATACTCCAGCTTTGCATCTCTCTTACATGGATCTAGATGCTGGGATAGGAAGACCTAGAAGAGGTCTGGGTCCTTCTTCTGTTCTTGTAGCTCAGCATCTCCCTCATTATGTCCCTATTTCATTCCCATCTCTCACACAAGGGCTTATGTCAGTCTTATGTGACCCTCATACCAGGGAAAGCTTTCCTCATAGCTCCCATAGGGCTCATAGACCATCCTATCAGATCCACAGCAGAAAGAAATGTCCACTGCCTACTCACCTGATTTATTTATCTCCAGGTAAATTAAAATTATATCTTTTACTCATGCTACTTCCACAGTGCCCATATTGGTCTAGAAGCACTGAAAGTTGGGGAGTTGCTTACAGATAACATAACCGAAGTATTCACCAGCACCTTGGGAGGATGCTGGCATTTTAACATCCATCCCAGTAGTTCCTGGTAATTTTTGGCAGGAAACTGGGCAGCTGTGATCAGACTATTCTCTGTTTGCTTCTTATTCATTGTTTGTGGATCAGGTGATTCTTTCCAACCTTGTTTGATGGCACCTTTGCAGTCCTGGAGAACTGAAGCCTACAAGGTTGTGCAAACAGGCAGTCAGGTAAGAGGGGTGAGGCAATGGGAGATTATTTTTGGGGGCACAAGAACGCATCCAGGGGTTGAACCTTAAGTCTTACATTTAGAAAAGTCCAGATCACTCACAGGATCACTCATTCCTCTAAAAAAACTGTCAGATGTCTTCCCAAGGAGCAAAGGAGTCTGTTACCTACCTCGGTATCTCCAGTCACTGGTTTGAACTGGGGATGAGAACTGGAGAATAGCTTCTCTGGCTTAAACTGAGTCCTCGCCAGCATCCTTATCCTGCATGGAGAAGAAAACCAAGACGTTAGGAGCTACAGGCAGTGATTTTAAGTCTGATGACTTCAGCTGTTGGAAAATGCAATATGTGTAGGTGTCAGTAGGTGCAAAAGCTGCTTCACAACTAGACTCTGTCCCCAGCATGTCAGGCTTCAAGTTGTGCTTTTGTTTTTGCTTACAGCAGCTCATCTGTCCAGGCAAGAGCATGAGTAAATGCCAAGCCAGGCTGCAGGTACCAGGGGGATAGGAAAGAGCAGCCACGGGCAAGCAGCAAGTGTTCAATCCAGACCATCTGGTGCTGTTGGATTAGTCTCTAACCTGTGCTCTCAGGGGGCCAAGGGGAACTTGTTAGGCTGAATTTATGTCTCTAGTTTCAGGTTACAGCCTGGCTCGTTAAAATAAACCAGCACTGATTGTGAGTTAACTAAAAAAGCTGTATATTAGAGATGGAGAAGTAAACTGTAGAAGGAGCCATACGCAATCATCAGTGTGGGGAGGAGACATCACCATGCTATCGACAGCTCGAGAATGGCCACAGTACCTTCTCCAGAAAAAAAAGAAAGGCTAGAGAGCCCCAGAGTGAAGGGGTGGCTAAAAAGAGGCTTGGATCAATGACCAAAGGCTCCTCCTGCTTTGGCTTTAAATGTTGTGTGCTCTGAAGAAGCAAATTTAAATCATTGTTTCTCTTTTTACCATTGTTTCTTGTTACCATTGTTTGCCTTGTTTTCTTTTGCAAACCATCCTCTGCCAGAGGAGCTGTTATCCTAAAAAACTTGGAAGTATTCTGGAGGAAGGAAGAGAATTTTTTTTTTAATCCGTTCAAAAAGTATTAAATTAAAAAAATAAACAACCCTTCAGATGTTTTCACTGCCAGGGGAAGGTAAAGACAGAAACAGGAGAAATGTCTGGAGGAAAGAAAGCTTTCTCCTAGCTTTGTTGAAGGCTGGAGCAGGAGCAAATGAGTCAAAATCACTAATAAGAACAAGTAGGTTTGAGGAACGAACTACAAGCACGACTTACTGCTTCTCCAATCCCTCTGCAAACTGGGCTGCCAGTCTCACAGGCAGCATCCAGCTGAGCCTCGCAGCTCAGCTGCGTGTGAGTTTTAGGAGTGTTTGAGCTAAGCTAAACCTGCCAGTCATTTAAAGTTTGCTTTTCTACACATGGTGAAGAGCTGGGCAGGGAGAAGGCCGAGAGTTGCAAAGCCTCTTTCTAGGAAAGAAGCTTTGTGAAACAGAAAGAAAAATAGGTCGTTGTCAAGGTTTAGGGCATTTGCAAACGAGAGTAAACAAGCGGTGCAGAGTGCCTGGGTGAGATGAAAGGTCAGCTGCCTGCTGAGCAGGATCTGCTCCCCCCACACCCCTCCCCGCCGCCACTCCAAGACAAGGCTGTACTTGCAGGAGGGCTTGGCTGGGAGGAAAGTCATCCTTTTTTATGGCAGCAGGACTTAGATTGCAACCCTGCCCTGATCCTCCACGTGATCCCTGAAAAATCATTTAATCCCAGTGCCCCTTATGGGTATGGGGAGGAATCACCACCGTTGACACCCAAGGCTGAAGCGGGGTGCAGCTGGGAGCAAACAGAGCTGTGGGCATCACTGCAGAGCTGCTGGTAAGAGTGGGAGGCTAACAGAGACAGGCCAGTGCCAGAACAGTTGCACTAGCTACAGTAGATCCAGAGCAGAGCTTGTCCCAGAGAGATTCAGATGCAGAAAGAAACAAAAACAAAGCAAAAAATAACAAGCACCAACCAACTGCCAAAGCACCACAAGTCCTTCAGAATACCCTCAGGTATTTGCCAAGCAAAACTCCCAGGGGAGCTCATCTGCTTCCCTGGATGATGCTGAGCCACAGTGGATTACCTTCCCAGAGACTCCTTCCTGGGACACAGTGCTGGAGGGAGTCTGTGTCAACACAGCCTGGTGCAAGAAGCAACGGAGGGTTCTGTCCTGGCAAGAAGGGCTGCATTTTCTTCCCCCCCAGGAGGGGACAGACTGTGCTGAAGCAGGGCTGTGGCACCCGGGGGGCTGCGTGGGGGCTCTGGAGCACATCTGCCAGCAGCCTGGCCCCTGCCGCCAGCCCCACAGTACATCTTGTTTGTGTTTTTCTGCAGAGCACACTCCCAGTGGGTTATGTCAGGGGTGAGGAATGCAGGGCCACCCTGTGTCATGAGATCAGACTTACATTTTTAGGCTGAACGCTTATCGTATTTGCTGGGAAGCAACACGCAGGCGGCACACGGGGCCCCGGAGGGGTGGGAGATACCCCTTCCTCCTTCATCCCTCTTTTCCAGCCCTCAGCTCCAGCAGCTCCGGGTGGAGCGGATGGGGCCCGTCTGCTGGAACAAGCTCTCCCTCTGTTCCTCACAAGAAGCAAGAAAGAAAACGTAGTGAATTAAGGCGAATGAAAAGCCAGCAGCGAAAGGCATCTGGGCACCATGCCAAGTCCTCGCGGAGATGAGAGAGGTGGTGGTGAGCCATGCTCTGCCACCGACCAAGGCACCCTGCATTGCCCCACTGACCCAAACACCAGCACCCATAAAACAGCACTGTCCCAGGGGCTGAAAGCATGAGGAGAGTCACAAGCTCATCCAAGGGAAGTTGGGAAAACTGGGCTGGGAGCTCTGGATGTGAAAGACGTGCAGGGTCTGACCCAAAGTGCTGTCCTGGATCAATGACTTTCCCCCAGTTTATTTGCTAGGAGCCAATCCTTACATTCAGCCTTTCTAAAATGTCTTGACTGCGGCTTTACAGTAGTCCTGCTCAGGGAAAGCTGGTGTAAAACAACTCCGCTGATGCCTTGCACAGCCCCTTACACTACCCGTTCCCCAGTTTTCACACTTAAGACTCAGAGACTCTGCTTCCCACCTAGAGCAGAAAGAGGGGAGACACTTTGTTCCTCGTGCCACCACGGCAAGGTTGGACCCTGGCACAAAGACCGGCTCTCCTTCTCTGCTCTGGCATGGATTTTATTTTCTCTTTGTTTCCTCTCTTTTTTTTTTTTTTCCCTTTTCCTGAAATAGCTGCAGTCGTAGGTATCCGAGATCGAAAAGCCAAAAAGCAGAGAAACACTTCCACAGACTATGTCCAAACTGAACACCACTGCTTTGTTGTTTTTTCTTTTTTTTTTTGGGGGGGGGGGGGTTGTGGTTTGGTTTTTTTTTTTTGTTCTGTTTTGCCTTACAGAGGGTTTTGACATGATGGTGTTTTGTTCTGTGTCAGAAAGAAAACAAACCCTGAAATACCAAATTCTTTCACACAATGGACTTTCCTTTTTCTAAACATCCCTTCGAGATGGGCCTCTTGCAGCTCTCTCCTCTTCCCAGAACAAGAGAACAAATACTAGGAAATCTGGAGAGACGAACTGCACAGAGCTGGCTGCAGCAGAGGAGTGGGCAGCAGCCCCATGTTACTCAACGTCTCCACTGCTAGCTGGTCCTCGTTTGGAGGGGGCAGGGAAACCTCCAGCAAGTGTTGATGGTCCCTGTGCTAGAGGTAGCTTCCTGCTGTGCACAGCAGACTCCTTTTTGTGTCCCTGCAAGATGTGACTGGGGACAATTTGAGATCCTCAGCTCTTATCCTGGACCCTATGTCATCTGTTCCCCCTGTTTGTCATGGCACCTCTATGTGCAATTACATTCTTCTTTGGTCACTCTACCATAGTCCCAAAAGCCTCTTTGGGAAGTTATCCCTTTTGTGGCAAATGCTGGCTTTGAGGTCCTCCCTAGGCTTGTGGTCCTACGGAGACACTGGAGAATGTCTTGTGGAGACGTGAGAGGTGCCAGCAGGCACAGGAGGGACTAGCAGAGAGCAAGAGCTCCATGGGAACCTTCAGACCCAGCACTCTTCCCTGGGCAAGAGCACGGAGGACCTGCCAAAATGTAAAGGTGATGTGTTGACAGGAAGGGGCTGGTTGCTGCCTTAAAAAAATGAGGGAGGGGTTATCGTGTGAGATCTTTGGGAAAATGGAGCTTATTTCACAGTTTAGCATGTTATCATCTCTTTCTTCCCACTCTCTTTGTCTGCCTTTCCTTTCATTAAGTTGTGCTTTGATCAGATTTTCTGTTTTATCATTTGGTAGTGGGGAAAGTCACAGGACGGTCTGAGATTGGGTGTCATTTTCCTTGGATTTAGAAGGGAAGGAAAAAGGGGCTTGAGGCAGCACTTAGCAGCAACCCTGCACTTTGAACCAGGGGCAGACATGACCTGGAGAAGGGATTGCAGGTCCACTTTGGTTGATCCAGAAGACTTCTGCGCTATAAATGACATGAAGAAAAGATCTTGGCTTTGATTACTTTTTCCGGGTTGCCCATCATGCTTTAAGGAACAGAAGTCATCATTAGCAATCATTATATATATTTAGGCTTGATACAAGTTCAGTTTGGCTGCAGTAAACACATTCACTTTAGCTATATTCCTTCAATTTGGGGGAAATACACTAACACTGCTTAGCAACCTTTAATCATTTTGGCAGAGAACAATAATCTGAGAAGGCCAAAGTTTATAGCTGCTACCCTGCCCAGATAGTTACTCGATCTCCCAAATAATAAGTTATCTGGCTTTGTCATTTGTTTCTAATCAGCATTATTTTCCAAATCACAACTGAGTGTCATGAAATCATAGAATTGATTTCAAGTAGAATATCTCAAGTTGTAAGGGACCCATAAGGATTCCCGAGTCCAACTTCCTTGTCCTCCCAGGACTACTATAAATGCAGCTTGTTCTACTTTAATGGTGGATTATTACTTGTTCTGCAGTGTGGCAGTGCAGATCCAAGAATATAAGGCAGTAATATCTCTGTTTGACCCAGGCAGGCAGCTGTTGATTTGACTCAGTGCTGCTCAGCAATGGGAGCAGCAATATTGTCTTTGCCAAAGCAGATACTGTAGGTTCTTTATTTCCTAATTGTCACTTTTTCTATGAGTGCTTCATACAGAAACAAGAAGCATGGAAAGAACAGTGCTTCCCCTGTCAGGCACAGGGCAGAAAAGACAGAAAAAAACCCTAAAGGAAGAATGTGGTGAAAGGCACCACCACATCCAGGGGCCTGACTCTGGTCTTGCCTGAAAGAGTGTAAACAAGTAGGTTACAAAACCTTGGAGGTCAGGCTTCAACGCTGGCACCAGAAGAACAAGGAAAACATATTTTAGACCAATTATACTGCAGAATAATCATGAGGTATTCAAAGTATCTGAAGCCATTACCATTAGGCAGTGCAGTAATTTGGGTTTTAGGGACAGACCTGGGGCCACAAGTACCAGATCTTTAACCCCATGTAAAGTGACTCTTGTCTCATTTGGAAAGATTTTCTATAGTTTAAAAGATCTGTGAGGACAAGATCTTGCTGCTGCACTGCTAATCTCCGTGCTGGAGCACCTTGCAGTGAGCCCAGACTCAACTTCTCCAAGCCCTCCATCTATCTTTCTGCTTTCTGTACTCCAAATCTATGGATAACTTTGTCATTCCCTGCAAACTGGCTGGGGTTTGCCCTTTTTTACTGGATACTCATCCAATCTTTCCTGTCCTGCTGCTACGTTTCCTCCTTCTTTTCGAAACCACCAGACATGACAAAGCTCTCTGCCCATATTCAGGATGTGACCACCCTTGCCTGTACTCCTTCCTATGAAACTCACTTGAAGAGCATCCTACACACTTGGACGACTCTTGAGTAACTAAACTCACCTACATAAAGAAAAATGAGGTAGAGCTGGTAAGTCTGAGTGAGAGGCCCAGGTCAGCCTCTGTGGAGCAATAGGACAGGCCTTTCAGGGAGATTTCGTACGTTGATGTTCTTCATGTTCCCATTAGGAGTCAGGCAGGGCTACTTGGCTAGTGTGGATGAATCTAGTTGTTCTTCCTGGCCACCTCTGCACTGGCCACTGGTGCATGCTAGGAACATGGGGCTACTGCTCCATCTCTACCCATGTCTTCCACGGTAAATCTAGAGACTTGGAGTAGCATACAGCCATGGCTGATCTGTTTGAAAGCCAAGAACACTGGGAGATATGCTGGCACCAGTAGGCTGCCCCCGTCCCTTCTACAAATTGTTCTCTTGAGCACCGTGTTTGGCTAGATGTATTGCTCCAGATTATAGCCAGGGATTCCCTGGAACATGGCTTTATTCAGGGGCATCAGGTGTCCCACAGTCCCATGAGCAAGCAGATTGTCATGCCTCATTATTCATTTTTCCTGGTTCCCATGAGGCAGTGAAAGTTCCACAGAAGCCCTTGGTGGTTTTGGTTCTCTCCAGTTATGGTTCATTCCTCCAGTCCTTCTCACTCTTACATCCTGCAGGGTAAAACAGAAAAGATCCCAGTACAAAGGCAATGATCAGTATAATGGTCTGTCTTCCTTTAAGTTAAGAAAACATGTGCTCCACTGCTGTCCTACAGCCACTCAGGAGGAATGAGATGAAGCCTGGGAGATGCTCAAGGGTGCTAGTGTTATAATGCACAAGCCACTCCAGAAAGGGGTATAGAAAGGGCTTCAGGCAGCAACAGCATGGAGATTTAACCAATTTCAGCAAGCTCTTTGCCAGGCATATCCTGTCCAGCTGGTGTTGAACTGACTGGCAGTGAGGAGAATCAGTGGCAGCCAGCTCCACATGACCAAGACTATCCTTGTTTCAGTGCTCAGCAGCTGATTCATATTTTGGTCTTCTGCTCCACCCAGTCTAGAGTGAGTTCAGCACGTCTCCTGGACCTTCACTTTCCTGCTTTCAAGGCACTCCCTCCTCCAGAGATCTTCCCACGTTTATGGCCCAACGCTCTGCCACCAGTCCTCTCTGGTCTCCTGGACTGGACACCATGCAAGGCAGCAGACAGCAGTTTTGCTGGCTTTGATTCATCATCATCTAGGAAAAATGCTGGCTGATGCTGCCGGCTCTGCTTCCTCTTGCACCATCTGCCGTTCACGATAGCCATCCCCAGCACAAAGGCTCGGTGTTTATCTCCACCACCCTGTCCATCATGGAAAGGCCATTTCTGGGGTCACTGTTCCAATGTGGCACTGCTGAAGATGGCATCCGGAAAGCGGAGCTGTGGAAATAGTGTCCTGCTATGCCCTGGCAATGCAACAGCATTGTGCCTCATTGCTTTTTCTCTGAGGCTTTTGCCAAGGAAGTGGCTCAGAAACATCACCTTTTCCTCAAAGCGATGCCCTCCACAAACCTCTCCACCATGCAAAAGCAACCACGTGTCCCTATGTGCCATGGAACACAGCAGTGATGGTTGTGATGGCCAGTGGGATGGACAAGCTGTCAGTCACCATGATCACTGCACCATATGCTCTGGATTTGGCAAAAATGCATGGCTGCCAGACCATGGGAACACACATCTCACCAGCACTGTACCATCAGGTAATGCTCAAGTTTGGTCTCGGTGTCTTACCTGTCCACAGTATGAGTTAAGAATCAAAACATGATGGTTTGCCATGGGACTCAGACTCCTGAATGGTGTAAGCATTTATTGTCCCTTTCCTTAATTAACTACAGAATGGAGCCAAATAGGTTTTCTCTCTAACAGATGGGCTGCTGGCAGGTGCTGTTGGAGGCTGAGAGATTGAAAATGAAAGAAGATGCCCTGACATGGTCTGTCACTAGCTTGAAGAGAGAAGAGCAAGTGAGATCTGGTTTCCTTATTCTGCCAGATTATTCAGATGCTCTATTAGCACAATAAAAACATACATTTATCATGTTTTTCCTGTCTATTCTGGTGGGTCAGTCAGAAAAATATTATTACCTTGTCTTAAAGGAAGGAGAAGGAAATGTGTCTTAAAGATGGCAGAGTATGTCCTTAGGGAAAACATGGATCTGTTTATGTAGCACAGGTCCCAGAAGAAGCAGAGTTGTGTCAGAATGACATTCTGTAAAATAACAGAGAACAAAAGCTTTTCTTTTTCCCTAAATAAACCAGTTCTGTGTTTCCTTTGTGGTTCACTTTTAAAGACTTGCTGAACTCAAGGAGGATGTGGTCACACTCATTGGAAACTCCAGATGCTCCAATATGTAAACATAAATCTGCATTAAACTCACATTTTTGACCAATTAAATCCCATGTGTTTTCACTCTGTTTTTCTTGCAGGGTGATGGCAGGCTGCTATAGTTTTCATGTCCCTTAGAGAGCATTTGCCCAATACCTCTGGTATCTCCTCCTTGATTTCTTTGACAGGATCCAGTCTTTTGTTATTTACTGATGTCACTGTAGCCTAGGAGAGAAATCAACACAGTCATGAATTATGGGCTATGTGGGTAGGACATTTCACTCAGATTGTTTGATTTTAGTGTGAACAAACTCCAGATAATTAAAGATGAGTTCAAGCTGCAACACTTGACTTCTGTCTTTGAATTGCCCTGAGTGATGAGCAGTTTCAGGCTTGAGTCACGCGGGTCATTGGGAAGGTGAGATCCTTCAGCAAAATGTGGATCTGTTTGTAGTCCTGAGTTGTGAAGTAGCCCAGTATCACAGTAATTCAGGTGTATCTCTGCTCAGCTTTCACCAGACTTTAAAAAAGGTATCTCAAAATAGCTAGGATGAGAAATCCTCTCTTTGGATGTGAAATTAAACCATTGCTTATTTCTAGCAGATTCAGCCTCAACAGATTTGGAGCTTATCTTCAAATTTAGGGGTTCCCTGCTGCCCCATGAGGAGCTTCTGTGCCAGATCCGTTTGGGTCCACCTAGGGAGCAATGGGTTTGTATCACCTCAGAGGAGTCCCTGTAAGGAGCAGGACAGCGAAGGTGAAGGCTCATCCCAGCTGTTGCCAAGAAATGAATCTTTGGGTTGATACAAGGAGGGGCTTTCTTTGTGATGAGTGGGACAAGAAGTCACCAAAAACCTAAAAACAGAGGAGGAACAAAATGAATATTTATGGCTCCAAAAAAACCACACCCCAACACTGCAGCACATAGCAAATATTTTCTCTTTATATCTTTCTACAAGGTAATGATTATTTACCACACAAATTACATTGGTGGCTGTATCTCCTCTCAGGCTGTATGTGTGAAGCACTGCTATACTGCGCATCTGATGGTCTGGACAGACAACTCAGTCCCTGGGGAAGTGGCTGGTGACTGGTGGCTCTGGCAAGATCTAAGGGAAAGCAACTTGTGGTGGAGAGCAGCACTTCAGATCCCAGCTGTGTCATGTTTTAGGTGGTCATAAAAAAAATCAAATGATCATTTAGCATGCAAATGGTGGATGGAGTAAGGGTTTTTCTTAACCAGAACCATAGTGGGTCATGACCAGTCCCTAATCTCCAGCTCTCACTGTCAGAGATCTTCTCCAAGGCCCGAGGGTCTCTTCTAGCCCTTGCCAATGCCAGGTGGTGGGTGACAGCCTGGAAATCCCCATGACCTCAGAGCTCCCCCTTCCCCTGCTCTGGGCCCATACATGAGGCTGAAGGCACTGACTGATGTTCAATAGCTTGTTCCACCAGAGAAGGGGTGGAAAATATTGATTTCCTTTAAGAGCTCAGGAGAGGAGACAGATTCACAGATGCAGTTGTTTCCGTTCACAAAACAGTGAGAGCTCCAGCTTCCCATGCAGGCATTGATCCCGGTGGGCTGAGCACCAACATCACATCACCCAGCTGAGACCTTGCATTTACTGTAGGCACCTTGGAGGAGAAGGGAATACAAAGACAAATCCCCTCTCCAGGCCATGCCAAAGGCTCTAGTAATGCAGCAGAAGGATGACACTGAAATAAGTCTCCATAATATGAAATATCTTGCTTTTCTACACCAAGCCATAATGCAGACCCCTGTCTCCTCTGTTGGCAACCATGGAGGCAGCAAATGTTAAATAAGCTGCTATCCCCATCAAGCTGGGCTGTAATCCTGAGACCCCCAAGGTGACATCTCTTGCTATGCCTTCTAGAAAATGCCACATCCTCTCTAGGGGATGTTTTCAAGTCAAGAGGCCCTTTCAGACCTGAGCTCATGTATACACACAGATGTTGTCACAGTGGGATGTAAGAGCATCACCAGCACTGAGGTGCCACCATTTTCTGAGAGCTACACATGGGATGCAGTTACCGGCTCCTAATGGAGATTATTAATCCTTCCCGTGTGGTTTTCTTGAGTGCCAGAGCAGTAAAATGCTTGTTCTGCAGCACCCTGTGCTCAAATCAGCAGCACTCAGAGGAGAAGCCAAAAGAAATGGCTCCTCAGAGGAGAAGTCATGCGCACTCACTTGAAGGACAGAAGCTCCTCTCCAGACTCCAGCCACAGTCGCTTTTCAATTTGTGAATTTTGAGGTCAAAAGCCCCTCTGCGGCACATACCTGAAGGGGCACTTCATCTTCTCTGGCTGAAGGAATTTGTCTTAACTAAAGTGTTTCAATTAAAAATCAAGACTAAATCACTGCAAAGTGCTGGAGACAAGAGTCATTAATACCGGAATGCAAGTTTTAAATTACTTTTAATATGCTCTGTAAGGCATCCATAAAAGGCCCTTAATCAATATGCCTTTCAATTCCTTGCATTAGGGTTTGCAGAATTCAAATTCACAGCAGTGGAAAGGTTGGGAAATCAGCCTGAATTTCTATCAGAGCTCTTGCAGAGACCAAACCTGCAAGATGATCTGAGGCTAAGCTGTTGGGCAGCTGTGGCCAAATGGATTAGGCTTTTTTTTTGGTGGCCTGTGCCAAAATGAACTGGTGGTGCTAGTTCCTGGAGAATGAGTGTTGTGGTACATCAATGACATGGGGTTTTGAATCCCTGTCAGTGACGGCAACTGGCTTTTGACTTGGGCACCTCAGCCAAATATTCATAGGCATTACTGGCAATTTAAGCATTGCACCTGATCATCCCCTGGTGAGAAGAGCGGGGAGGATGATGATAGGCTGAGCCATCGATGTTAGCTCTGAGGGCTGCAGGTGCACATGCATGGGCACCCCAGATGTGCTGCGTTCACATGCCCTCATAGCATACAGCATAGATTTGATAACTCTCCCCCTGCACAGTTATGTGTCTAGTTTTGTGGCCACTGCACAGCAAAACAAGCTGATGTTCCTGCCTCCTGCTGCCAACAGCCACAGGAAGACATCCATCATCTCACAGCAGGAGCACGGAGAGGCACCAGCTTTCCCAAGGCAAGAAAGGACAACAGGACCCATCCAAGAAGGCACTCGTTGGGAGGCCAGGTGGCTAGAAGGTTTGAAGCTAAGTGTGTGCTTAAACTTTCGTCTGGATCAGGGCCAGAGGCACAAAAGAAAAATTTCCAGCAATGAGAAACCTCTAGGAAGAACCAAGCCCTAGAGGAAGCTCAGGGTGAGGTTAGTGCTTCCTATTTCACTTTTAAAAAAGCCCTGTCCCAGGAGGGGGTAAGTTTCACTAACATCCAGTGTGTGTGCTGCCAGACAGATAGACTAATAGTTATACCAGAATAGGGGCGATGAAAGTAAAGCAGGTGAAAGCCCCATGATGCAGAAGCTCCATCAGAGGATCCTTCTCTGCAGTCAGCATCCAGTGGTGCAAGGGCTTCACAATTTAAACAGTTCGCAGGGAGGAGGGACGCATCAAAAGGAGTGGAGATGGTTGTTGCAGCTAACTTTACACCCAGAGATGATTCCTGGGGGCAGGTTTATCCCGTGGTTATCTGTATGTTCTGTGCCATCAGTTTGGATGGGGCCAGCTGGTTCTTTCCCCAGACAGCTCCTAGATGTATCTTGGGAGAAACCAAGGGCTGAGGGCTGTACCCTAGAAGCAGGATGGATGCAGCCACCCTGTTTTGAAGGCTAGAAAAGATGCACGTATATAGAGGAAACCCAGATTAACCCATTTACATGCCTGCCTCGGGGCCTAAGCTTAGTTTACTGCCAAGCCTAAAAATCCCTCAGTGATGGCAAATTATCTTGAACCTTGAATGTACATTGCTGTGGCTCAGCTTGCATTCGGAGGGATGCATCTGTCTCAATTTGTACCTTGATGCTTGAAATGAGCTTGGGAAAAGCAGGCAGCCTTTCGGAGAGGGTGGGGTGGGGTGGGGTGGGGGGGGGAAAAACCCAATGAACCAGAAAGAAACCAAAAACGAAGGCGGGAGGGAAGGAAAAAGGAGGGTTTTTGTCTCGGGGAAAGGCAGCCCGGAGGCGTCGGGAGCCTCGCAGGACCATCCTCGTCCATCTCCTCGCATTGCGAAAGATTTTTCTGTTTTTTTTTTCTTTTCTAGGGGCTGGGGTGCCCCTCGGTTTTGCAAAAAAAAAAGCATCTCTGCACGGAAACACTGGCCCGCGCTGCACGTCCCAACAGCGCAGCGGGAATGCTGCAAANCCATCAGTTTGGATGGGGCCAGCTGGTTCTTTCCCCAGACAGCTCCTAGATGTATCTTGGGAGAAACCAAGGGCTGAGGGCTGTACCCTAGAAGCAGGATGGATGCAGCCACCCTGTTTTGAAGGCTAAAAAAGATGCACGTATATAGAGGAAACCCAGATTAACCCATTTACATGCCTGCCTCGGGGCCTAAGCTTAGTTTACTGCCAAGCCTAAAAATCCCTCAGTGATGGCAAATTATCTTGAACCTTGAATGTACATTGCTGTGGCTCAGCTTGCATTCGGAGGGATGCATCTGTCTCAATTTGTACCTTGATGCTTGAAATGAGCTTGGGAAAAGCAGGCAGCCTTTCGGAGGGGCTGGGGTGCCCCTCGGTTTTGCAAAAAAAAAAGCATCTCTGCACGGAAACACTGGCCCGCGCTGCACGTCCCAACAGCGCAGCGGGAATGCTGCAAAGCTGTGAGGCCCCGCGCCGGGGCCGGGCAGAGGCTGGGGGCGGCGCGCACGGAGCGGGCGAGCGGCGTGGGGCCGGCTGCCATCTAGTGGCACCTGGCCCGGGGGCGGGGGGGGGGCGAAAACACCCCAGCACAGCCCAGGTCCCCCCTTTTGCACCTAGGGGGATCGCTTTGGGTTTGGGTTTCGGGGCGGCGAAGGGGGGGGTTGCTGCCAGGTGGGTCTTTTGTATCTGCCAGGAAAATGCATTGCAGCCTGCATTTTTTTTCCTCCTCCTCCCCACAGCTCTGCAGAGGATTTTTTTTTTTCCTTCTTTTCCATCCCTTATAAGAAATCCCCTGTAGATGAAGCAGGGCTCTCCTCTTCTCTCCATCCTTTTCCCTCCTTTCTCCCATTTTGTGGCCCCTTCGCTCCCACTCTGTTCTGTTTTCCTTTATGGTGAACCCAAATCTCTTTCACACCCCACCCCCCTCCCCTTAGACCTTTTCGGGAGTGCCAGTACGTCAGCCACCCTCCCCCAAGCTGAAGGGGGCAGGGAGGTTCCTGAACCCCCTCTTCCACTGCCCCTATCTGCCAAATTCCCTCGTGCAATAAATCCTCCCTTCTGTTGTGCTGGGTTGTTGCCGCTGCAGGCAACACTACGTGGTGGTTCAGACTGATCTCCCAGCTCTCCGACAGTCGAGGGAAAGGATCACTGCACACACGGTGTGGATGATGCTCAGTCTCCGCTTTATTGTTTATGTTATGCCCTTATATCTGCTGGCATAAGCCCCTCCTCTCTCTCTGCCCTGTGCCAGACCTCTCCCTTCCTCCTCACCCCTTGCGTTACAATCCGAGATCTTCCGGACGCCTACTACACTGGGGGCTCTCCTGTGCCACAGGAAAAGGTCCCATTTCATCCTCACAGCACAGTCTCATACCCAAGGGAAGGAAATGGATATGGCTTTTCAAAAGCCGCTCCCGAAGAAGATTGAGTAATGTGCTCTCTGTGATCCCATCCTACCCCACAGCCCTGTGAGGGGTCTGCAGAGCAGAGACCCAACATGGGCATCTTCAAACAGCCCCCTCTCCAAGGTGCTCATTGACTGCAAAGAAGCATGGAGCTGCAGTCATATCTAAAAGGAGGGAAAGAACTGGGCTTTGGTGAGTTGTGAGCTGTTAACTAGCGGCGACAGTGTGCCCGGGAGCAGTGTTGGTTCATCCATCCACGGCAATGCCAACAACGGAGCCAGCTCTGGGTCCTCCATGCAAACCAGCACAAGGCACGAAGTCCCTGCAGCATCAGGTCAAGGAGATCCTCAGTGCTGGAGTAGGTCTGAGCAGTTTGTCAGTGCCCCAGGCCCCAAGGGGATGGGGAAGATGGTATGGGCTCATTATGGATCTGTGGCCTGGTCCACTGGCCCTCTGGCAGCAGTGGATGCACAAAGCCCTTCCAAGCCACTCCACACTGTTATAAAGTTTTACTTTTAGCTCCACAGTTAGCTTCTTGATGATTCCCAGAAGTATGTAGCCCTTCCCACTGAAATTAGCTTGGTGATGGGGTCCAGGCAGCCTCAGGTGTGATCCAGTTCTAGGGGTCCAATTTCCTCTCAGTCTTTCACATGCAGCTATGGTTTGGTGCAAAACACTGATTTTCCTCCCTTCCTGCACAACCTATTAAGGATCCAACAGTGTGCCTTGGGTCTATGGATCCTAAATCACGCTCTCAGTCTTTAGTAGTATCATTGCAAAAAGGACAGTTGGGGTTTCCTTGTGTGCTCCCCACCCACCTTCCTCTAACTTTGCTCAGGAAATGTGTTCACCTTCCTTTTTCTTTCTTTCTTTCTTTTTTGGTTTTTTTTGTTTTTTTTTTGTCCTTTTATTAATTTATTCCCTTATCTGACAAAAAGTCCAACACAACTTTAAAAGTTCAAGTTGACGGTACAGTCCAACCCTCACGCAAGCCCAGAGCATGGGCGGCGATATGCGTCATGAAGGGTTTATTCACATGGACAGGTCTTATGGCTTGGTCTTGCTCAGTAGGTGCTCTCAGTCAGATGCTTTTTAAGTCCTTTGGAAGAAAAGCTGCACCCTCCCAGATAGATGGGAGCAGGCAGGAAGAAGGGTTTTTTTGGCCCTTGTGTTGAGGTTGGCCTGTGCCAGCTGGCGTTGAGAACCGGTCCCAGGCGTGTTTCATCTGCAAGGAGAGATGTTGCTGGAGTCAGCAATGTATGCAAGGAAAGATTTTATAAGGGGAAAAAGGCTCAAGGCACCTGCCTAGCCCATCTCCATCCTCCTGATGGAGGGCTGCAGGGTGCTGCCATGGAGACCAAGTGTGCTTAGCCACTGAGAGTGGGTGGAAATCTTTCAGGAGGGGGGGAAAAAAAAGCAATCTCGGGAAGCACTGCTCCCTGGTCCTCCAGGTTCTGCACAGGAGAACTGAGCTGCTCCCAGTCACTGGGGTTTCCTGTCTTCCTGGGTCCTGTCCACTTCCAGTTTGCCCTCTCCCTATTCCTACACAAATCATTTTCTTCTGGGGCCGATTCCACTATCTTCACATTTTAGATCACTGTGACAAGCTAGAAGGGGGGCTGCAGAGTCCTTACACTCCTATGAGCGCTGGATTAATTTAAAGAAATTAATCAGGAAAAGAGAAAAGCTCGGGGTTAAGCTCATGCTCGAGCTGTTTCCAAGTAGGTATGTCAGTGAAATAAAACTAGCAATTTGCAGCTAAATAAAAATAACAATTAAGCATTTGAGATACAAATATACCATTCAGAACACACAGATAAATATTCAGCTGCGTTCATTACGAGGCTGAGGCTGTCTCTCAAACAAACAGACAGGTACAAAATAGCAGCCTAAATGCTCCAATTAAACCAACATCATCCCATCAGTTGGATGTGTCCTGGCCCAGGCAGGGGGAAGGGGCGAGGAGAGGTGAGGAAGGTGGGGGCAACGGGGAAAGCGTGTGCTTTAAATTTGGTGTTAGGTTTTTGTTGTCTGGGACCGGTGTTTGGACCGTCCTTCATGGAGGGCTGGAATTCCCAGGGACGGGAACTTCTACGGCACCAACGCTCATTCACAGAGCCTCTTTCAGACATGAGGTTGTTTTTCCTCCCAGCGGAAGACCCGCCACCCCTGTGTCCTCAGAAGAAAGCGGAGTTTGTCCTCCTGCCCGACCCCCAAACCCGAGGGGTCTGGCAGCGGGGTGCCGGCTGTTCCCAGGCGGCCGAGGGAAGACCGAGGATCGGCGAACAGCAAAACACGGCCGAGCCTAAAAACCTACAACGCTTTCGGAGCTCGAATGCTGCTGCAGCCGATTGAAAAAAAAAAACAACACACACACGTGCACATCCCCAGCCCGCCAGGGGGCGGGCAGCAGCGCCCGAGGCGGCGCACGCGCACTCCTTGCCGCGCGGGGGGGGTCGGGGGGGGGGCGGTTGC
>WBNH01000681.1:245097-327865 GCA_013401255.1 Urocolius indicus
GAATCCCCTCGCACCCGAGTCCCCCCGCACCCGAGTTCCCCCGGACCCGAGTCCCCCCCGCACCCGAGTCCTCCCCGCACCCGAGTCCCCCCCGCACCCGAACCCCCCGCACCCGAACCCTGCGCGCTTTGCCGGGTTGGTCGTTCCCGAGGAGTGGATGCGGTGCCTCCCCTCAGCTCCGCAAGGTTCTGCTTGCCAGCCTCCAGATGCGTGCTCTGGGGGCTTCAGCGAGGAGCCCGCGGTAGAGGAGGGTCGCGGTGGGGTTCCTCGAGCGCGGGGTCTCTCCTCGGGCGGGTCTCGCTGTCCCCGCAGGAGTGAGTGGGCTGGCAGGGAGTGCGCGGCTGGCTGCGCCTGTGGGTTTCCCGTAAACGGCCCTTTCTCTCCCCTTCCCGGTAGCGATGGTGTGTGTTGGAGCTGGCTTGCAGAACTGGATCTGTGTGTCATCCTACCTGGCTTTCCTCTCCTGGCTCTGATATATCTACCTCCTGTGCCCAAACTGGGGCTAACTTTGTCAGGCTTTCTGGGCTCCTTAGCTGGCTCTTCACGTTTTCTTTATAAAACTGGCTGCGGAGGTTTCCACGTCCCATAGGGTCAGACAGTGACTTCCCTTTATAGCTGAATTTGTGTTAGATTTTGTGAGTAAACAATATTATTTACAGTTGCATATTTGCCTGATGCAATAAGGGATGTTAATTCCTTTGCACGTTTTGCCATTCTTACTCGTCTGGATTTGTAACTGTGTCCTTTTAGCAGGGACTGCATCGCTTATCTCTTTCCATCTTTCTCATAGATGAAGCTATTATCTTTAGCTTCTTTCTTACCTGGAAAGAGTTTGGTTGTCCTTTTATTTCTTGAGTGGATCTTGGTACCCTTGTTGTGTATATTAAGGGCAGAGGAGCCTGAATGCAGCACATGGAAGTTCTCCTTCCTTTCTGCTTTAGCGTGTTCTTCACATGCCTCATTTAAGTGGCTGAATCCATCACCCTTTGCTTAGCTGTATACATACACACAAGTACTTGTGTGTCCCATATATTCATAGATTTGTGCATGAGTTTTACCATTATGTGAGTGGATTTATGGCCCTCTAATTATACCAGCACTGCAATGGGTTTTTGTTATGAATCACTGTACAGGTTAAGGTCTTGACAAGGATGCTTCTTGTAAATAAACTGATGATCTCTAGGACTAGCCAATTTATTTTAAAGTCTCACGTCTTAGGTGCTGTCATTTGCCTTTATCAGTGCACCCCTGCTTTCTAGCTGCCTGTGGGATTGAAAAAGGACTATGGGGTCATACAGCTAACAGTAGTAATTCACTGAGATGTTTGCAGTAGGGGAAAGAAAGTAACAAAGACTGGGGTAGTTGATACCTTATGGTGGAGGGGACCTTGTCTATCTGTTCATGGAGATGTGGTTTAATTAAATCTAAGGAACTGAACCTATGGAGAAGAAAATGAGCAGCGTATCTTCCTGCAGCAGTGCCTGATGCAATAAGCTGCCGTGATCCAGGGGTGGATCCCTCTCTGCTTTACTGGTCTGTGGGACAAAGCTGCAGCAAAATTTGCCACATCGAGTGCTGCTGTGCACTCCTCCTCTGGGCTGGGCTCAAGATGGTAGCTTTAATTAGATTGAGTCCTGTCAGCAAATGTAATTATTTGCCTCAGTTGTGCTGTTTTTATTCTTTTTTTTCCTCCTTGCCTATGTCTGAGTACTCTTTTACTTACAGATCAGGGCAAAGACTTGCTGTGTGCTGCTTTTAGATGCTAAGCAATGAGCAGGGTGATAGTCAGCAGTAGCTGCTTTGCTGCTGCCTTGACGTTTTTCCACCACTGACCCCCTAGCTCAACAAAGGCAATTTGGACTTACTACTTTAAAAGCAAAAGGGAAGAAAAAAAAAAAAAAAAGAAAGAAATGAGATCCCTCCCTCTGCCACGTTTCCCAGGAATGGCAGTTTAAGTCCTCAAGCCTTAGTGAAACTTTAATGTTTTGAGCTAACTAGTTAACAGGAAGGAAAACGGCAAATTTGGTTTGTTCTTGTAAAGGGGGGGGGAGGTTAGGGATCTAAGACAGGATTCTTATCTTTCTTTTCATTATATGTGTCTTATTGTATTCTTTTGAGACTTCCTCCCTTTATTAATAAAATTAGCCTTTGAACCCCATAGTCCCTGAAGCACTTCCTTGCTTTTCTAATCTGATTACTGAATGACAATCTGTGTATTCTTCTTTGATTTCTCAGTTGCCTGTAATTTTAATGTCAGAAAAGCTCAGAATTTATGAAGAAGCCACTATTGTGGAAATGTTGTCATCTCTTCAGATTTTTTTCCCCCTTTTTTTTTTCCTTTTTGTGTAATGGAGAAGTGCAAGATGCAAGAAAAATGCTGATCTTGTAGCATCCCATTCCTGGAATGTCCCACTTGAGAAGGCATTGCCATCTCTGTGCCTTTTCCTCCTGAGTCAGCTCATTTGTCCTCAGTAATTTAAGATACACCTTGGTTTTGGCTGAAGAAGAATGGACTGAAAGGAAGACTTTGAATTCATTTATCTGCAGGAGCAAGCTGGGCATGACTTCAGAGGGTTGTGTTAAGAAAAATATGCCGTTGGGTGTTTAGGGATTGAGCACTAACCCTGGGATGAGAATTGTCTTTGCAGAGCAGAGAGACCTTTGTGAAACTGTACAAAGTGATGGTGATTTGACTTGGGTCAAGACCTTGGTGTAAGCACACTGCAGGGTTTTACTGCTCTGAAATATTTAAACTTTAGGGGAGGGGGGTGGGCTGTTTTTATATTTCTTTTTCTTACTCATCATTGTTTCCATTGTTTTAAAAACAGATTGTTATAGATAATGCAACGTCACCTTTGCTTAGACATTAAGCTAAACATGGCTGTCTTCTCTGATTTGAGATCTTGTGAAAATTTCTGTGCTTGCTGACCGGTTTTGAACAGATACGTCAGAGGAAGAGAAGTCTAAAATGGCCATAAATTTTGAGGAAAAGGGGAAGGGTAGAAGGAAGAAAAGCCTTATTACCGAGAAAGACACCACAAAGCCTGTGTTAACCGCCTGAGAAACCACTTAGTGCACCCTCGAAGACAGAAAGCTAGGGTTTGTGGAAGTGTGCTGTGAAGTGGTACACACAGGAGTGTATTTGCACACAGAGATGTAATAACAAGTCTGGGATTTAACAGTAGTGTGCAAGGATTGAATTTCTCTAATGATGTCTAGTTGTGGTAACTCTCAAGTAGTTAGGTGTTTCTCACTTCTGCCAGTTGAAGCAGCCTCTTGAGACCTGTGTGGAGAGCGGAGAGCCAGGACAAAACCCCACTTTTAGATTGCCAGGGGAACTGAAATGAGGAGAGGCTCTCATCTGTGGCACTCACAGAAAGACTCTATAATCTTGTGTTTTATTTCTTTCTAGGGAGAACTGGTGAGGAAACTAAAGGAAGAAAAAGCTCTCCAGGTGGATATAGACAAAGCTGTAGCAGAGCTCAAAGCTCGGAAGAGGATCCTAGAAGCAAAGGTGAGTCTGGAAATGAAATTTGAGTTCCACAATTTGGTCTGAAAAGCCTTGAAATCTCAATGCTCTTTTTTTTTTTTTTACGATAGAGACTGAGGCTAAAAGTCCTAGTGGGATGGACTGAATCACTAATGAAATAATTGGCAGGTTTCTAAGTAGTGACAATTTAATTCTTTATCTGGTAGCTCATAACTATTAGCATTAAATCACAGTCTGCAAACAAATAAAAATGCATTCGGGTTGTTTGTAGTCAAAGCTGATTTTTAGGTGTGTGTGTGTGTAGTTCATCTTTGTTTACTGTATAGATTTTTTTCTCTACACAGTGAGAGGATGTGCTGTTCCCTGCACTGAGTTTCACTTTCAGATTCTTTGTGCCGTGTTTAAATTCCCCAAACAAACTAGAACAGTTTACTTTAGAAAGCTTTTCTTTTGCTACAGTTCAAATAAAGGTTTTGGAGAAAAAAAAGAAAGAAAGGTTTTTCAAATAGCCTGTGTTTTCCCTCAGCCTTATAGAGGGGTTTGTTGAAATTGTGCCCACTGTTTCAAATGTGATTGTGCTCTGGAAAGTCTTTCTTCATATGAATTGGTGGAACTTCAAGTATGTTTTGTCTCTAGAAGAATAAACAAGGGAAAATACAATTCCATGTCCTGCAAGCTTCCCTCTCCTTCTCAGACTGAAACAGCAAAAGGAAACTCCCGAAGCATAAAAATAGTCAGGTGTGCAGATTCACCCAGGAGACCATGAGGTTCTTTCTATTTTGTGTTTTGGTGGTAGTCTTAAATATAAATCAATAAATAAGAAAATACACCACTAGTTGCAACTAATGCTCTGTGAGAATGTATGTCTGAATGGAAGCCAGTTAACCCTTTTTGTCCTAAGCAGTCATGTGAGGCTAACAGTTAGTGTTCCCTGTCAGCTCTGGTGATATGGTTACCTGTTTGCATACATTTAACCCAAGTCAAGAGGTCATTTTTTACTTGGTGTAATGGGGAGAAGCTGGAGTACAAAAAGTTCCATTTAAACATAGGCAAAGACTATTTCACTGTTCAGGTGAGGGAGCCCTGGCACAGGGTGCCCAGGGAGGGTCTGGAGTCTCCTTTCCTGCAAGTCTCTCTCAAAACTCAACCTGGGCACGTTCCCATGTGACCTGATCTAGGTGGACCTGCATTGGCAGAGGGGTTCGACCAGATGATCTGTAAGGGTCTCTTCACACCCCTACCATTTGATGATTCAGCATAGAACTGTGCTTTGAAACCATTGTGTAAAACCTGTATTGACAGCAGAGTCATCCTGAAGGAAATAGTTTCTAAATCGTTTCCCAATTCTGTTTCTCAGCCCTTGGAAGCTTGATGAAGGGAGACGTAGCAGGGCAAGGTTAGGAATCCTGGTATCCTTGTGAGCCCCACTTTTCTATAGGAAGAATGCCTCTGGAGTGTAGAGGCCTGCTGCTGCTTTGTGAGGACTGTATCCCTGTCAGTGCAAGAGTGACCTTGCACCAGCAACATCCACCCTTCTGGGTGCAGCACTGCCATACGGTCTGTCTGTCTCTCTCTGCATGAGTGTTTCAGCAATGGATCTCAGTCACTTGAACCTTTTGCAGAAGGCAACAGTGCAAATGCTTGTTAGCTTTAGAAGCTACTGGTACAGTTTTCAAGCCCTGTGATTCCTACTTTAAAGATGGCAGAGTGGCTCTGAAATTGAACCCGGCCAGAACAGTTGTGTGTTTAAAATTCCTTGGCTTTATGTCCTCAAACCATATCATAAGTCAGTAAATTATTCTGCTCCTATACAGGGTCTCCTTGAAGGCCAACACAGGCACTTTTCTGCTTTCTGTTTGTGGATATATTTATGTTTATGAGTGTGTGTCAGGTAGAAGAGACTATTTCTTTGACTTCTGCTAAGTAGCAGAGAAGGACCTCTACAGGATTCTGTCCCTGCAGCTAACTTCTGTGCTGTTGGCCATTTCTTCTTGCTAGTTCAGGATTGGCCTGTGTCACTGTTGCACTCTTTCTGTCCACCTCTGAGCAAAAGTCATCCTTTCTGTTTAGAAACCCTGGTCATTGTGCAATGTGAGTTTATGTTTTTAGGCAGACAACATCTGTGTGACCTGATCTAGGTGAACCTGATTCTGCAGGGGGATTGGACTAGATGATCTCTAAAGGTCCCTTCCAACCCCTGCCATTCTATGATTCTACGAAATGGATTCCCTTTCCATGCTCTGAAAGTACTGCTCTGGTTCTTGCTGTCACATGTCACGTGCTCTCTGAGACAGAAAGAGTCAAAGTTATTGCTTGGCTTGTGCTAGTTTGTGGGAGAATCAGAAGTACAGTGCTTTTAAAATTAGACCATGTTTATTTGTCTTTATAGCTGCTAAAAAAAGAGAAAAGTTTGTAATGATTGGTTGTATAGTACTTTTTGTTGCCAAAAGGCTGTTCAAAATGACAGTGTTAGCAACTTAGGAGGATCTGAATTTATCGAGCTTCTTGGCTTAACTCTGCTTTAATTGTCGAAACATCTTTCTTGAAGAAAATCTTCTACATCTGTTAACTTCACTAATGGAATTGTTTGCAAAAGTTGTAAGTTTTCAGATAAAACTGCAAGTCTGCTGTAGAACATTTTCACAGAATCTGTTCAGGGCATTCAGGCACCCTGTAACTAGATTTTTCTGGGTACAAGGGGCTGCGTTTGGGAAAGCCTCATTCTGCAAATAGGTGTTCTTTGTACAAGTAACTAAAAACACACCTTTGGCAGAGCACAAGGATGCTGATGTTAATAATCTTCATGGTAAAAATTCTTTCATGGAAGCAACACTTTATGGAAAGCTTCATATATGCCAAAAATTGGATGGGTGTAAGCTGGGCTAGTCACTCTGGGCTCTCTTTATAGTCAAGAGAGAGAAATAGGTCAGAAGAAATGCTTTGGAAATTCACATTTATTTCGTTGTAGTGATTGTAAAGACAGCTGAAGGTAACTAGCTCAGATTGCAGTTGTCTGTGTGTAAAAATGCTGCGTTCAGACAATCATCTTGTAATTGAGCACTTGAATCTCAGTGTGACCGTTCCTCTTTGGAAAATGAGCATGTTGGCAGGATACCTTTGCTTCAAAATGGTCTTCACAGACTTTTAACTCGTAGAGGTGGACAGAGAGGATTTCTGCCCCTGCCAGAAATGGGAGCTATGAACTGGTTTTGGTTTGCTTGAATTACAGGAGCTGGCCTTACAGCCTAAAGATGATATTGTGGACAGAGCTAAAATGGAAGACACCCTGAAAAGAAGGTTTTTCTATGATCAAGCCTTTTCTATTTACGGAGGTATGGAGTTTACATTTTAATCCCTTCAGTGTAATGTTCTGGTGTCTGTAGCTGTGTGAAGTACTGTGCTCTTGCTGTAAGCTTCTCAAAAGTTCCCATTGCCTACAGTCTTTGGGTAAGATAGGGGCTCAGATTTTGTCTTTTGCTTTCTGAATGCAAGAGTGGACTTTCAGATACATGTTCTGAGCATTACATTGTAGAAGTTGCTTTCTTCTATGAGGCATAGGGTGTTTTGGCATTTAAGAGGGGTGATCAGCTTATATCCTCATAGCTTTTCATCTCTCGGCTTTCCTTGGCAAGATAATGCCCAAAACTACTGTGAACCTGTTACTTTAATGAACTTTGTCAATGAACTTTACTGAACAGGTGAACAAATGTGGCTGTTAAACCTTATCAGATAGAGGAGCATCTTGGGGCAGACAGGGGCAGCACATTGCCTGCATGGTTGATGCTCTTTCACCTGAGATACTGAAATAAATACTTGAGGTTGTTTTATTGTTTTTTTTCTTTCTTTTTTGAATTTGTACCTAAAGTGGTGGTTGGCAGATTTTATTACTGGGAATAACATCCTGGTTTGGCCCATGCATTGTCACTTTTTCTGCATTCAGATTCTTCCTTCAGATAGATTGTTCCTATACAACTCTCCACAAAATCTGATCTGTTGGTGAAGGGAGTGTGGCTTTTCCAGTTTGGTTGCAGGTGTTTATCAGTTTCAGTTTCTACCCCTACCTAATGGCCCCAGTGTGCTCTGAGACTGAACCGTATTGGTTAGTGGATAGGGCAGGGTTTGTCTGCGTATGTCATAGGGTTCACTTTCAGCCTTTATGTTATGGGTCTTTTTGTAAAAACCTGTCTACAGTGAGCTACACTCCAAATTCTGTTTAGCATGGGAAAGTTGATGCTTCGTACTCAGATGACCTCAGACTTAAACCAGCTGATGGAAACACTGAGAAATGAAGACCTTTGCTTCAAACAATGCAGGTTCATGCAATCTCACACCTCAAACTCTGGGTTTTTCCTTTTTTTCCTTTTGCAGGTGTCAGTGGTCTGTATGACTTTGGGCCTGTTGGGTGTGCTTTGAAGAACAACATCATCCAAGCATGGAGACAGCACTTTATTCAGGAAGAGCAAATCCTGGAGATTGACTGCACCATGCTCACACCAGAGCCAGTTCTGAAGTAAGCACGGGTCTTTCTTTTCTTCAACATGTCATTTCTGGTCATAGTTGCTTTTTACAGCGTTCTGTAAAATTACCCACGAGGATCTTGAGACTGGGTCACCTATTTTCATACCTTGTTGCAGTGCAAAATAATTAGATATCAGTGCACAGGTCAGTATGGGAAGCTGATATTCCATAAGTCAGGGGAAGCAGTGGGACTCATGTTTGAGAGTCTAATGTCTTAATGTCTCCTAGCAGTCTGTTGGGTAAGAAATTGCTGTTGTCTCTGTTTTTAAAAGATCAAGAAGAGATGAAGAATTAGATGACTTGCCTAAATCTGTAACACCTGGGTTTAGGACAGTGACCAGTGACCATCCTTCCCTTCTCTGTGGAGAGATGTCAAAATACAATGTGTTAATTGAGCTGTGAATGCAAATGATGCTTCTGTAGTCCTTGGGATTTTTATCAATTTTTATCCATAGATCAGGTAGAGGGACCATCTTCCAGGGTGAGAGCATAGTTCAGACCCTTTCAGCTCCGTGTATTTCTGCTAAGACTACCCACAGGTTTGCTAAATACGTCAGGATCTTTTGGACCGAGAGCTTGAGCTGTGTTACTCTGTGTGGGTCATGGTGTAACAGGAGGAAGCTTTCGTGGATCATTGGTGTAGAGTAGCGCAAATCTGTCCATCTGAACTCCTGGTTACTCCTCACAACTACGCCTGTGTCTTGCTTTGCTCGCCATACGTTTCCTAGAGGAGTGTCATTTTAGTGACACGTTCTAAGATGTTACGGGTATTGATATTTTCTCACAGATCAGGTTTTCTGTGGGGTGGTACTGGTTAATGTGAATCTGTAATCTGAAGCAAGAGTGAGCCTGCAGCCTGAGTGCATAGTTTGAAGTTTCTCTTTGATAATGGTCTGTCCACTGGTATGACACAGTATCTGGGCTTGTCTGGTGGCAACTTTCATGTTTGGTTTTTTTTTCTTTTTTCCTCATCTTTTCTAGAACTTCTGGCCATGTAGACAAGTTTGCTGACTTCATGGTGAAAGACGTGAAAAATGGAGAATGTTTTCGTGCTGATCATCTTTTAAAAGGTTTGATTTTGTTCCCAGGCTAGGTGGACTTGGAGTTTTCTTTCAGTGGTATAAACTGGGGAAAAAGAGTATATCTTCCTTAAGGAAAGACAGTTGTGGTAGCCAGTCTTTCACCCTTCTGTTTGCATTGAATTAGATGTACTATTTCAAAGATCCCATAAGTTCTCAGTTCCACCCAAATCTTGTGTTATTGTCTTAAATGAGGTATGGGATAAAAACATTAAAAAGACATAGTTGGACCCCTCTGTAATCCTATGTTATCAATTTGTAGATGGTTACTGTGTTGTCTAAGCCAAGGACTCCCTAAATAACAAGGTTCCTGTTCTCTACAGTGTTCTGGTGTCATTTCCCTGATCTAGGCGGACCTGTTTGAGCAGGGAGTTGGACTAGATGATCTTTAGAGATCCCTTCAACCCGCATCATTCTATGATTCTTCACTTTTTGTTCAGAACTAAGAAATGATGTAATGATGACATAAGGGCAAAAGTCAATTGCACAGCAGCTCCCGGCTTTCATATTCCTTGGAAATCAAGTGACTTTTGGGAATGCTAAATAGACTTGGGGGCATTTATAAGGTTTGCAAAGTCCTCACAATTCCTTCTGGTTATTTATTAGAATTTGTTTAAAAAACACACACCAAAAAATCCCGTGAAGGAACTTTAGAAATAAGAAACCTAGTGGAAAACTTCCTGTACAGCTCCATTGTGAAAGGAAGGATCATTCCGCTCTAAATTTTGAAGTGGGTTATGCTCTGGAAGTTGAGAACGTAGAACAGTCTGTATTTGCATTAAAACAGTTTTTTATCGTATTCAGTTAGAATTTTTGTTTTATTAAACACCTCAACAAAACAACAAAAGAAGCCCATCTAACCTCTGCCTGCTGTGTATACTGAACAGCGTCACAAAGAATCATAGAATCATTTAGGTTGGAAAAGACCTTTATGTTCATCAAGTCTGGCCATGAGAAGTTGGACTCTCCTGTCTCAGTCTTTTCTACAACCCGTCACTGGGGAACAGCAACTTCCTGGTACTGCCAGTGAAAAGTCAGATTGGTTTTTTTCCGGATGGGAGTGGGAAGTCTTGGAATCGCTGTGTTCCTTTGTATCTGGTGAAGGATGTTGTCCTTGAAAGTGAAATTCAGTCTAACCCCACTGCACCAACTCAAGTACGTGCTTTTGAGTGCACTGGGATCAATTTGGCCTCACTGGCTCGGAGTCAGACGTTGCTTTCAAGTTCCAGTCTGTATAGAAAGAAAAAAGGGGGAAAGGGACCACAAAACCATTGGATTGAGAGGAGTGAGTGTTTATGATCTGTTGTTTCCCCTGTGGCACACCAGCACAGGAAATTGGTGCAGCTTCTTAGCTGTGGATCAGCATTGCCCTGATGACATGAGTGGAATTACCCTGATGGACGCTGGCAAGACAACTGGTGCACTTCCACAGATGGTGGAGGATCCTCCTGATTTGTCTAGCTGTAGTCTGTGGTTATTGTTGGACTTACAGTGTAACCTCACTACATACTTTCCTTGCTTACAGCTCACCTGCAAAAGCTTATGTCTGACAAGAAGTGCACAGCAGAGAAAAAGGCAGAAATGGAAAATGTTCTAACACAGGTAGGTGTCTGTGTGGGGAGATGAGTGACTCAGAGGAGTGTGTGTAACAGAGAAAACGTAAACGTGCCAAGTCCAGAGACCCTGTCCCTTCTGTGTCTCTGAAGATGCTCAGAAGTCTTTACCTCAGAGGTGTATGTCAGGCTGTATGTGCTCCTAAATACTGAAAACTTCCTGGTTAACACATAGGGTAAAACTGTTGGTTAATCCCATCTCTCTTCTTCTGCTCTTGAAGAGTTATCACTGTTGAGGTGAGGGAGCCCTGGCACAGGCTGCTCAGGGAGGGAGTGGAGTCTCCTTCTCTGGAGGTTTTCAAAACCTGCCTGGACGCATTCCTGTGTGACCTGAACTAGGTGGACCTGCTTTGGCAGGGGACTTAGACTAGATGATCTCCAAAGGTCCCTTCCAACCCCTACCATTCTGTGATTCGCTATTACATTAGTCCCTTGACTGCTGGATTGGTAGGGCTGAAACTCTGTCCTTGGAGCTGGTCTCCTCTGTTCCACTTCACACCCTGGCAAAATGCCTATTTCTTCTGAGTCTCCCCTTAACCTTTGTAAATCTCTCACTGTGGGGTTAACAATACAGAGAAACAGAGATGGATATGAAGTTTGGTCAGAGGTTTTCTGAATCACTGTAGCACAGAATTGAGATGTTTTAAAGTTGTCTCGGCTTTGAAGCACTCAGGATTTGTTCCTCTATCACCCAGCTCAGATTTCCTGTGTTTACTGTGAGAATAGTTGGTGCTCCAGGCTGACATTCCTCAGCCTGGAGCAGTACAGACTGTTTGCCTTTATTTTTGTATTTGTTTTTCTTACTTTGTTTTGGTGTTTTTTTTTCTCATGACTTCTAGGGTGAATATTCCAGAGCCATGCATAGAATTAATGTTTCCTTCCAGAAAGAGCAATATTTTTATTTTCAGCATAGTGCATCGCTGAGCAGCTGTCGTTTGGTTTTTCACACTATGACACTCAACTTTGACCATCCTATAGGGAAATTTCTCTATTAATAAACTCTTTTTATCTCCTGCTTTGAGTCTGATACATGAACGATCATGACGATTAACGTTATAAGCAGCTCGTTTGATTTTAAGCTTGTGTTAAACCATTCCTGTACTGTTCATATAGATCCTTTGTGGTACTTAAGTCTACATACTGCATTTAAATGTATATATGCAAAAGGCTAGTACATAAACACACAAAACAATGCCAGAAATTGCTGCTTTGGAACGATTAGGTTGCAATTAGGACTGTGATTGTACTGCTTGATACCTATCTTCCAGAGAAAGGGGGAAGGAAGGGCCCTGGAAAGAGCCAACATTATCCCACTTGTGAAAGTGTCCAATTGTTACGAAATTGCTTTCAGAGCAAATAGCAAGCCTTTCACTCAGAAGCCCTGTGCTGCAGATTAGCTAAACTGTAGGATGCCTCTGAAAAAAAGCCTCTAATGCATAGCTTGAATATTGTGTTTCGTGCAGCAGAAGAGAGAGAAATGAATGCAGACAAAGCCTTGCAGAAATTTTAACTTTTTTTTTTTTCCTCATAGTACTGTTATTTTTTTTTTTTATTCCACGTGTTTGGTCTAAAACTAGCTGCTGGTGACTGGTGCTGCAGTCCCAGTGACTTTTCTTCTGCTTTATACCCACTGTTATGCTCAGTGTTTGCATTTCTATCTAGATTTCAGACTTTCTGTGGTGTAATTGAGTGGCAGACCTGTATTCCTAAACTGGGTTTGCAGATGAGCAGTGTGTTCTTCAGTCATCAGTTCAAACTTTAGCTTACTTGAAAATGTGGGTTAAAAGGGAGTATTTTGGGCAGATGATTCAGAGCTGTGGATCATGCTTAGTAAGAGATGAAGAGGACATAATTCATTCCTGTTGTCTAGTAATTAAAATAATTCTCCTGTGTTTTGATATTAGTTGGACAATTATGGCCAGCAAGAACTTGCAGATCTCTTTGTGAACTACAATGTGAAATCACCTGTCACTGGGAATGACCTGTCCCCTCCTGTTTCTTTCAATCTGATGTTCAAGACCTCCATTGGGCCTGGAGGAAACATGCCTGGGTAGGTTCTAAGCTCATTCTGCTCACATTCCCCCTTCTTCATAGATCACCTGGAGTAAAAATAAGACCTCAGCAGGATTTAAATATGCAATTTCTTCTTGAGTAGCCTTCCCCTGCTTATCTGATACATTGACATTCCGTGTACTTTTGGTGAAAGGTCGGAGAAAGAAGGATCTGTGTGGAGTCACAAAAATACTTGAAGCAGCTAGACTCTGGATCACATCTGTGCCCTGTCTGGTCGAAGTAGTTTCCACAAAGCCAGTTGATGCTGGGTCTGTAATTGTCAGCAGCTTCCTGGCTATAGAGAATTTGCTTCAGTGCATGTTTCAGGATGATCCAATGGCAGCATTATTTACTAGGTGTTTGTAGTTGGTGTGTGAGAATGTAGAGGCAGTTGGGGTCTCCAAAACTAAAACTGAACCCGCATACGCTGAGGATGGGATAAGAAGCACATGTTGTATGTGGTCTGCAGTGTAGTACATGAAATAGGCTGTGTAAGTGGTATCGTCAGCGGGAGTCTGAAATCCCTGTAGGGCTTGTAGGGCCCTTCGCTAAAGCCAGTTCACAGTTAGTGTAAGAGCAGAGGTGCAGTCACGCAGGCCTGCTTAAGAACGGTAAGGAGGGTGCATTCCATGGGACCTCCTTGATGCCACTGGCCGCTGCATTTTGCTCAGACAGCTTTTTCCATTCCATGCTTGCATCCCAGATGTAGCCAAGTGACTATGCAGTGCTATGTATAGGCTGCAGCTGATGTTTGGAGATTTTTCTCCCTCAGTTCATCGCTTCATTGTTTCCTGTCTGAAGTTAAAAACTCAAGAGAAAGTACCACCTTTAAGTTTTGTAGTAACGGCGTTTTTCTTTTCTTGGTGTTTTCACCACCTTTTTGTCTTCCTGTTTTTTCCTTTCCCCATCTCCTTTCAGCTATCTGAGGCCAGAAACTGCACAGGGAATATTCCTCAACTTCAAACGTCTCCTGGAGTTTAACCAAGGCAAATTACCTTTTGCTGCTGCCCAGATTGGAAATTCCTTCAGAAATGAAATCTCACCCCGCTCCGGCCTCATCAGAGTGAGGTACTGCAAACTTCCCTTTTCAGCTGGGGGGCACCTGGGAGCAGGTAGCAGCTCCCTTTTGTTCCCATATTTGTGCATGGTTGCTCCACTTCAGTGTCTTCTTCCAGAGGATTCCTGGTAATGTGTCTCATGAGTCTCTGGGTTTACAGGCAAACCCATATAGTTAAGGTTTTAGCTACAGAATTCTGTCTGAGTTTGGCTGGTGAGAAGCAGGATCTCTGAAATTGCTCCTGTATTAGAAACACTTGGATTCAAATCAGTTTTACTAACAAAATTTGGCTTCCATCATAATATAAGTGAATCATGTTAAAGGTAGCTGTGTTCTCTCCAAGACACGCGGCTTGGCTTGATTATGCTGATGGCAGTTTACTTGAAAACTGAAATCTGGAAACGGAACGTGATTGACCTTGCAGCAGTGATTTCCTTTACTCAGTTCTGCAAGTTCTGCTAGTTCTGCACTTTACTATGAGAGAACCTGAAATAGGACGTGTATTTGTGTCCCAGGATCAGTCAAGCAGCAAAGCACAGGGTTATTGAGAATGATGTCAAAGCTTTCTATCTCAGGATAAAAGCGATTCTTGCTTTCCTTGAAGGATAAACTGTATTTTAACTGAGCTTTTCTGAACAGAAGTCTATTCTGTCTGATTTGGAACAGGATGTGGTTTATCTTGATTTCAGTAAAGGATTTGACACCATNGAGAGAAATCTAATGAAATTCAACAAGGGCAAGTGTAGAGTGTTGTATCTGGGAAAGAATCATCCCATGTACCAGTACAGACTGGGGAATGAACTGTTAGAGAGTGGTCTAGGGGAAAGGGAGCTGGGAGTCCTGGTGGACAGCAGGATGAGCATGAGCCAGCAATGTGCCCTCGTGGCCAAGAAGGCCAATGGCATCCTGGGGTATATTAGAAGGGCTCTGAGCAGTAGGTTGAGAGAGGTTCTTGTGCCCCTCTACTCTGCCCTCATGAGACCACATCTGGAATATTGTGTCCAGTTCTGGTCCCCTCAGTTCAAGAAGGACAGGGAGCTGCTGGAGGGAGTTCAGCGCAGCACCACCAAGATGATGGAGTGGAGCATCTCCCTTCTGATGAAAGGCTGAGGGAGCTGGGGCTCTTCAGCTTGGAGGAGACTGAGGAGTGATCTCATTAATAATGTTTACAAATACATAAAAGGTGAGTGTCAGGAGGATGGAGCCAGG
This sequence comes from Urocolius indicus, assembly GCA_013401255.1. NCBI lineage: Eukaryota > Metazoa > Chordata > Aves > Coliiformes > Coliidae > Urocolius > Urocolius indicus. Next base: position 260,116 of record WBNH01000681.1, read on the forward strand.
CTGTTCTCAAGTGATGTCCATTGATAGGACAAGGGGCAATGGGTACAAGCTGGAACATAAGACTTTCCAAAGAAACATAAGGAAAATCTTCACTGTGAGGGTGAGGGAGCACTGGGACTCTGTGATCTCCCATGCATGGTCAGCATGGTTCTGCCATACAGGCAGGCAATGTGTGTTGGAAACCGATGAATATGGTGCCAGAAATGTCACTAAGAGGCAGTGGCATCCTTAGCACTGAGGGAACTCTTTGGAATGTTCTTAGTCCTCGTGTTCTCTCTTGCACACGTGGAAATAAGAACTTTTTGCGTTTTCAGTCAAACACAAATCATACACTTGTGGCACATTTATTGGAGACTGGGTTAATGATGCTGTTGTAGCAAATTACATCCTGGTGCCTACGATTTAAAGTTACCTAGAGTTTTTTAAAGGTTCTTGCTAACAAGCTGATTCAATGCAAAGTGATTTCAAGCAGGAGAACTAATCATCAATGTATGAGTAAAGATATATTAAAGACAGATTCTTACAACAGAATGTACACCACTGCTGCATGTAGCAGTATCATTATCTTCAAGAAATTGTTGGCTCCTCTGGCTATCTTGGGCACCTCTGAGATGAGTTAAGGCTGCTGAGTTTACCAGTGGATTAGTCTTCTTTGACCCTGTTGGAACTGTGTACTTCTAATATTGCAACAGGCTGGAAAAGCTCTTGAGAACTTCTGGAAGTATTTCCAAAGGTGTTGTTCTGTGCTCTGAATCACAGTGGTAATCACCATGGCCTGGAGAGCTCCAAATCAATTTGTAGGTAGTTTTGTTAAGAGTTTGAAGATGAAACTAAACCCAGTGTTGAGACTGGTTCTTGTTTCAGTCTGTGCATTGTGTCGGTTCTGGCTTTTCATATGTTTTTAAACTAGTGACTTGCTGTGTGAGGTTAAACCTTGATCATTTATTACAGGGGCTGTGGCTAACACATTGAATATTTAATATATGTGGTGGGTTGTGTTTCTCTTAGGGAATTCACCATGGCAGAAATTGAGCACTTTGTGGATCCCAGTGATAAAAATCACCCCAAGTTTCAGAACGTGGCAGATCTCAACATCCTCCTGTACTCTTCCAAGGCCCAGGTCAGCGGGCAGTCTGCCCATGTCATGCGGCTGGGAGATGCTGTCCAACAGGTACATTCTTGCAAGTACTCGGAGCTTGTTCTTTTGAATATTCCTCTCCAGGCTGAATTACAAGCTGTTGTATTGGTTCCAGCTGGGGTTTGCTCTCAGATTTAAGAGTCAGTTGTCTTCAGTGAATCAGTGTGTCTGAGATGCAGGCCTGGCCCTTGTTATTAGTAATTAAAGGCTGCAGGTGGTGCTGGCAGAGTGGTTAGAGGTGAAGCCTCATGCTTAACTGATGGGAGAACAGTAAAGAATACTAGCATCTGCTAAGAGCTCAAGCAGTGACTGGGAATCTAATACTCAGCTGCTGACCCCTATCAGTATGTGGCTTGCACATTGGGGTTTCACTGCCTGATTCTCTATGCATGCAAATTGTGAAAGAGTAGCTTTACCAACCCCCTTCACCCTACCCCCTGCAAAACCTCCAAGTGGAAAAAAAACAAACCAAACCTCCTCCCCAGCCAACAACAATGAAAAAGAACACCAAGCCCTTTTGGTACTGCAACTGTGAACTCTAGGATGGAGCTGTTGTGGACTCCTGAGACACAACTGCAGTTCCCGTGCGCTGCTGTGGTACCAGTGACTGTGCTGTTGAATACAGCAGGGGAATTTTGAGCAGGTGATCTTCAGTTGACAGTCTTAAGCCCTAGAGTCATAATAGCTTACTCAGTTGGTCAGATGGAGGTGCTGCCAGTGGCACGAGATGAATTTGAAAAGCCATAACAGTTTCAGAGGAGGTATAGTACTTTATCACCAGCAACTGCACAAAGTTCTGTCTGTAACATGTTCAGTTGTCTGCAGAAGTGCAAGAAGACATGACTTTGCTTCCTTAGGAATTAATGTCTGTGTGTTGTTTTGTTTTTTTTTTTTTTTCTTCCTGCTTTTTCCCTTTCCAGGGTGTGATCAATAACTCCGTTCTTGGTTACTTCATTGGCAGAATCTACCTCTTCCTTACAAAGGTCGGCGTATCCCCAGAGAAGCTGCGCTTCCGACAGCACATGGAGAATGAGATGGCTCATTATGCCTGTGACTGCTGGGATGCAGAGTCCAAAACGTCCTATGTAAGTTGGAGAGCAAAACAACAAGTGCCACTCACCGTCAGATCTGTTGGTTGTGCAGGAAGAGATTCTATTTTATTGTCTTTTAAAAAAAATCTAGGGCTAGGAGTCTGTTTCTGTCGAGCTGCACGTTGGTATGAACTGCAATGGGAATATTCTGAATCCAGGATGAAGGGGCCAGGTCAGCTCCCTGCAGTGGGCTTGCACAGAGTTTGCATTCATGCTTGTTTGTATGTCCACACTTCAGAGTCCTTTGCTGGAGCCTGAAGTTCCCTGGGGACTTATTGTGGGTTGAATTTCATCTGAAATAAAAAGTAACCCCTGTAAGAGCAGTGGGGAAGGATTTGTTTTGCTGGAGCTTATTCCAGGGCAGATTTCTTTCTGATAAAATGCTTGCTCTTCCTTTCCCACTTCCCTGTTGTGGGAAATGGGATGTCATTCCTGCCAGTTCAGACAGACAGTGTTGGGAGAAAAATTTCCCAAGGTTTTTATATGTTCCTGCTGAGTCACTAAGAGTTTTTTAGTGGAGCACTTTGTTTTTCTCCTAACTTGTTAGCTGGACTTTGAAAATTGTGTGTAAACTATCAGTAAATAGTTAGGGACAAGGCTCTTAGACTCACTTCAGAGTTGCTTGGAGAGCTTTCAGCCTCCTCAGTAAGTCTAAGCCAAGTATGTCTGTGGGAATGCTAGTTTCAAAATAAATGTATTAGAAGATATAGTAACTAGACTGTATTGATTCTCTGTATTGATTGACTGTATTGATTCTTCTCTTCAAGGTTACAGAATCTAGTTTTTTTGTTTGAACTTGACTTAAAGTTGTTTCATGATTTTTTTGCTGTAGTTAACACATATTCTGCCTGGTTAGCCTTTCAAGAAATCTAGGGTATGTGCAGGTTCCTGAAAACATGCAGAGAGCTCTCTTGTGGTTTGGGTCCAATAAAGGATTGAAAGATGGAAGGAATTTTGCTGAGGTCTGTGTGGCTAACCTATGACACTGCAGTGATCCCAGGTAGATCCCATCTGTGGTCCTGACCAGTTTGGTAGCCAAACTGACAGTGTGCTCAGCCCAAAGGGAATGAGTCAAGCCTTCAGATGGTTCAACCAGCCTTATTTATGGTCAGGGAGATCCTCCTACAACCTAAGGGTGAGTGTGTGGAGTGATGGTTGTCTTTGTGGGTTTTGTGGCTCCTTTTAAGACAGAAGCAAGCTTATCACTGGTCATGTTTCATTACAGCTGGGGGAACAGCCAACAGCAAAATTCCACCAAACTTAAGATGACATGAAAAATTCCTGCAGTTGGGATTAATTCTTTGTCCTAATATGAAAAAGTCCCATAGAAGTGGTTGAAGGAGTGGTCTCCTCTGAGTGTAGGTAGCTGACTACTGTATGTTCATAGATTCTCTTTCCAGCCAGCCCAAAACAGGCTGGTCATGGGCTACACCATGCAAATAAGATTCATAACCTTTGCAAGCCTTGTCATGGATCAGGTTAGTGCTCACAGTGTACCCCACAGACTGACCCAGAGGTGATGACAACAATCCCAGGAGCACGAAAAAAACACAGCTTGTGAGCTGGACTCACACCTAGGTTTGTCACTGAATTCTACCCAGAAATGTTTATGGCAACTTGCAGTACTCAGTAGTAAGGAGATAACTGCTCTGAGTTGCTTAAAATCCATTCTACAAAGTTATTAGATGAGTCTGTGTTTTGTGTTTTCCGAAAAGTAGCTGTAGTACCCTAATGGTTTAATTTGTGTGACAATTCCCCAATATCTTGTGGAACACCATGACTTTATCAAGCAGAGGAATTCCTCTGGCTCACACCCTGCTGTACTACTGCAGTCTGAGAAACCAGACAGCATCTGACTGCTTGTCTGTCCATGCTAAGGACAGTGAATGGGAAGCAACTGATGTGACTTTTGCTTTGTCTTTTCGAAGAGCAAAATTGTGTTTACTGTAAGTCTTGGAAGGCTTCATCAATTCTATGTGTGTGAATGGCGGTGTGCCATCCATGCTGAAATGCTAAAAGAAGTGGCTCCCTTGACGTGTGATCTGTGCCTTCCTAGCTCCTAAGCCAGACTTTTGGCCACTCTGATATGGCTGGTTTCCCCATCTATTCCATCCTTGCAGAGTGGTTGAAGCCCTGAAGGTATGGTACAGCATGAGAGCGAGAGGATTGTGGGCTCTGGCTCCAGCCCCAGGCTGTTGGCACAGTGCTATGTTGTGCCAAGCCATGTGGAAAACATGTCCCTGAGCACAGACATTGGTTGAATAACTGATCATTTCCTCTGGGAACAAATGGAATCATTCAAATGAAGGAGCAACTGGTGAGCAAGGGCTGCTTATTGTAACAGAGCTAATTATGTAGAAAAAACAGTCATGGGAGCAGGGAAGGCTTAAGGGCGAATAAACATGTTTGATGGTTAAGTAGGCAAAAAAGTGAGTTGTTGAAAGCTTCCCCTCTTGTTTTTTCAGGGTTGGATTGAGATCGTTGGCTGTGCTGATCGTTCCTGCTATGACCTCTCCTGCCATGCCCGTGCCACCAAAGTTCCTCTTATAGCTGAGAAGCCTCTCAAAGAACCTATATCCTTCCAAAATAAACCAGATTCTCTTGAAGTGAAAGTGATTTGACAGTGAGGTGTCTTAGAGAGCTCTGCAGCTCTAAGTTTCATCTGTAAATTTAAATGAAAACCTGGAGCTACAGGCCAGAGTTACTTTGGCAAGTAACCTGCAAAGAATCGAGTATGTGGGTGCTTGACTCAGGGGATTTACTATGGAGCTTGGTTGTTTTTGTGGCTCTGCACTAGGCTCTGCTTTGACTGTGAAGCACGTGTAAATGTGGATGTGGGTTTACTATCCTGGATTACTCCACATCATTCCATGGTCCTGCCACCTGCTGGCAGCACTTGCTGCCCTTCAGTGTTTGTTATTGTTCCTTTCATCTCTTGGAGGGAAGTTCCTGAATCTGGAGTGGAAGAGGTTTCTTTGTGTTGTGTGGCAATCAACTTTGACATAGCAAAAGAACTAGGCTCTGCTTTCTGACATCTCAAACTCCTTAACTGCCTTGTACAGAACAGTCAATGTTGTTCAGTTTGAGGCAAATAAGGGAGCCATTGGCAAAGCTTATAAGAAGGATGCAAAGGTGGTGATGGAATACCTTTCTGTGTGTGACGAGTGTTACATCACTGAAATGGAGCAGCTGCTCAATGAGAAAGGGTGAGCTCTGTGTGTGTGTGTGTGGTACCTTTCTTTGTCACCTCTGATGAGAGTTCCCAAAGTGCTGCTGGATCTATTGTCACAGAATCACGGACTCTTAAGGGTTGGAAGGGACCTTGAAAGATCATCTAGTTCAACTTCCCTGCCAGAGCAGGACCACCTAGAGTAGGTCACACAGGAACTCACCTAAGTCTGAAATGTTTTAGTGCTGTTCTTTCTGCCAGGTCACTGCTGGTTATCCATCAATGTATCTCTTGATATATGCACATAAATGTGTAACCACAGTATTCAAATACTTGTTATTTGCATGGGATTGAGCTTCAGGCTTTAGCAGGATCATCCATATGTGAGACACTTTGCTCAAATGAGAAGTGTTTACCAACTTCCCTGCTCTGATTTGAGAGCTGACCAGGACTGGCTGATGGTTTTGAAACTGAGGTGTAGGGTCAATGAATACATTCATTTCTATGAATGTGAAAGCACAGAAAAACTGGTAGCACTCAAAATGAGGAGAGAAACTGTTGCAGGCTACATGTAACACGTTAAAACCAGAAGACAGTGAAATCAGTTTGTCTGGAATCCTTCTGAAGTGATTCAATAGATGAGTTATAAGCAATATTCTAGGTTTGAATTGACGTAGGACCGCAAATCATGACTGTTATTTAAATTCAGCATCCAGCTGTAGCTGTGTTCAGAGCAAAGCTTTTATAAACTTCAGCCCGTTTCATGTTGAGTCTAAATGCAGATGAGGAGCACACAACTGGTCTTAAAACTTCTCATGGGTTTTATATTCTGCCAATCTGAATGCTTCAGCCAGGAGGGTACCATTGCTGAGCAGATGTTGGCAGTGTTAGTGTGTTAGACCTGCCTGTCATGTGACCACGTTTGTGTAAGTCTGTGGTGTGAAGGACTCAGGTTTGTGGCAGCAATTTTCTGTTATGATGCACAATAATTAAGACATTTGTTTCCTGTAAGTGATTTAGGTCAATACAGCCCAAATTCGTCTCAGCAAGGACAGTGTGGTTGTCACAAGTTATCAAGGAGACTACCTGAAAGGAGGTTGTAACTACCTGACAGGAGGTTGTAGTGAGGTGGGAGTCAGTCTCTTCTCCCAAGTAATGAGTGATAAGACAAGAGGAAATGGCTTCAAGTTGCACCAGGGGAGGTTTAGATTAGAGATGAGGAAAAACATTTTCCCTGAGAGGGTTGTCAGACCCTGTCCCAGGCTGCCCAGGGAGGTGGTGGAGTCCCATTCCCTGGAGCTACTGCAAAGCTGTGTAGCTGAGGTGCTGAGGGCCATGGGTTAGTGGTGGGCTTGGCAGTGTGAGGGGAGGGGCTGGACTTGATCTTCTTGCCCTCATGGCCAAGAAGGCAAATGACATTCTGGAGTGTATTAAAAAGTGTGTCCACCAAGTCAAGGGAGATTCTGCTCCCTCTCTACCCTGCCTTGGTAAGGCCTTATCTGAAGTCCTGTGTCCAGTTCTAGGCTCCCCAGCTCAAGAGGGACAGGGAACTGCTGGAGAGAGTCCAGCGCAGGGCCAACAAAAAGTGATAGGGGACTGGAGCATCTTCCTTATGAGGAAAGGCTGCGGGAACTGGAACTGTTCAGCCTGAAGAAGAGAAGGCTGAGGGAGGAACTCATCAACACCTATCAATACCTAAAGGGTGGATGTCAGGAGGATGGAGCCAGTCTTTTTTCTGAGATGCCCAGTGACAGGACAAGGGGTAATGGACAAAAGCTGGAACACAGAAAGTTCCATTTAAGGAAAAACTGGGACACTGGCCAGGCAAGGTGTGGAGTCTCCTTCTCTGGAGGTTTCCAAACCCACCTGGACATGTTCCTTTCCCCCCTGATTAAGGGGAACCTGCTTTAGCAGGAGGTTGGGCTTCCCTTCCAACCCCCCACATTCTATGATTCTAAAGGTCTTTTCCAACCAAACCGATTCTGTCATTCTAAGGAAAAAGAGAAAGTAGTTAAAGGACCATATTATCAAAAGCTTTAGAAGTATCTTATAACTGTGCTGTGTCCTCCCCTTTGGTGTCTGTGAAAATGCTGGGTACCTTCTGGGGCCACCGTCAGTGCTCTGTAGTCCACACACTTGACACAATGCACAGTCTGCAGCCTGTTCCATGTGCCTCCTTTTAGTCTTTTGATCTCCTTGTCCCAAGATTCTTCCACTTCCTAATTGGGTTTGCTTCAGTCTGTTAACCACAACCAAGTTGACTGTGATTATGAAGCTGGTTGCTTTTAGTGAAGTCTCATTTTATTATTAATGCTACTTTCTTTTAATGGGCATGCTCCATGTTTCTTTGATCTCTGGGATTTGCTCTGCATTCTGTCATCCCACTCTTAAAGTCAACTGACTGATGCAATGAAGGAAGTAGAACTGGCTTATTTACTGCTGCAGCTTTCAAGTGACTTCTTTTTTCCTTTGCAGGGAATTCACTGTGGAAACTGAAGGGAAAACTTTTAAATTAACAAATGACATGGTTACTGTGAAGAGATTTCAGAAGACATTACATGGTAAATTTGTATTTGTTGTTTGATCGTTCAAAATAAGAAGCTTTTATTAGTTGGAATTTCTATTAGCTGGAATTCGACAGTTTAAGGGAGTTGGAAAGCTGTCACACAGCAGTGAGTGTTGATGCAGACCTGTCTGCCTGCTTCTCACCTGGTCTGTTTAGAAACCCATTTAACAGACTTTGGCTGGTGGATTATAGTCATGCTACTTCTGTTACATGTTCTAGAATTTGGAAAGTCCCATGTGGTGCTAAGAAACAGCTGTTGTAGTGATGGAGGAGCTGGGGAAGGTGCATCAGCTTTGGGAGCCTTCATCTTCAAGTCCATTGCAGCAATGCAGATAGGTTGAGGCAGTCTGTTGGTACGACTTTGGGCAGCTCTCTGATCTCAGAGCTCCAGTTGTCCCTCCACTGCCTGGATTCAAGTCTTCCAGCATCTCCCAGGTCTCGAAGCTGCCATCCTGACCAGACTCTTTAAGCTGACAAGTTTGGTCACCAGTGCATCTCCACAGAGCTTTTGTCCTGAGGTTGGAAATAGGCCTGGAAGGTAACTTTCCAAAATATGTATGGATTTAGTTCCTCAAAGAAATCTTGTCTTTCCAGACAGCTCTGTAAGGCCCTTCCCAAGGCCCTTTGGGAAGTCTTTGACAGAGCTGCAGACTGAGGTAGATTTTTCCCCAGTTCATACTGTAACTAGTAGAGGTTGAGAACATGATAGATGCTCCTAGGAAGCAGTAGAGCAACTTGTCATGTGTGCAGAATATATTTGTCCTCGCAGCTGCTGAGCTTTTGAGATGCCTAGTTGATGGTTTTCCTTTACATTTGTACAATTGGCAGTTTGGCTGCTGTGTGCAAGCAGGAGACAAAGGTCATGGCTTTCCCCCTCTCTTGTTTTGAAAACTGCTTCATCAATGTACAAAAAAGACAAGATCATCCTTTTGGAAAGTAAAGTCCCACTCTGAGTTAGGTGCTTAATTGGGAAGGATTGGCTCTCTAGGCACGGAGTAGAGGGTAAGGCAGGGTTCAGTGCTGGAGAGCTGGATGCTGCCCTTGATTTTCAAATGCAGCTGATGCCTGTAATTTGTTTCTTTTCTCTCTGAGCTTTTTCTAAAAAGCTGCACTGTGTGAGCAGGGCAGCTGTCCACTGAGCTCCTTTCACACACAGAGGGGAGAAGGAGGAAGAAGCCTCTGACAGATGTGTGGCAAGGACTGGAGAGAATGAGTGGTGTATTATCATAGAGCACATCACATCATCCGAGAATCCCTGATCAATTAGTTGATCCTCCTTCTTTCCCCCTCTTGTGGGAGAAGAGGGAGGGGAGCAGCACTGAAACAGGCAGCTGAATGACTCAAGAATACAGAGGGAGCCTCTGCTGGAGTTTGAGCTGGATCTGAAGCTCCAGTGCGTTTCTGCTTAGGCTGCTGGTACTGAGCTTCTGTCTGTACATTAAACCCCAGTGGGGCAGGGTTTGAGTGTTACCCTGCTACCCAGCAGTGGCACTCTCACAGACAATGCCTGGACATAGTTTGTGGCTTGGTATGGGGCAGGGACTGTTCCCAGGGAGCACTGTGGATGAGGCTTTGCTGTTGTGAACTGGCAGAAGGTTTATCTGCGGGGATGAAGTGTGCTGTGCTATTTGCTCTCAGGGCCAGAAAGGGGCTGTGTCTTGTTATTTACAGCCTAAATGTATCCTGTATGTGGACTAAGTCCAAATCTCTGCTTCAGGTCTTTGTATTTAGAAGAGAAATATTTAACCTTTTATTCCCATGTGCTCAGCTACACGTGATCAGAACTTCTGAGCAGAAAGGCAGCTTCAGCCAACACATCTTATTTTTGTGTGTGTATAAACCCTTTCTTTAATGATGATGTGAGTTCTCTTGTGTTCCAGTGGAAGAAATCATCCCAAATGTAATTGAACCTTCCTTTGGTATTGGGAGGATCATGTACACAGTGTTTGAACACACGTTCCACATCCGGGAGGGAGACGAGCAGCGAACGGTGAGCTTTCCTTTAGCCGGGCCTCAGCTTCAACCAGCTGCATGCGTTTGCCTTTCCCTGGCAGCCAGGGAATGGGCTAAAATGAGCCTTCACAGTGCACAGCACCAATGGGGAACCCCAGGCGGGCTGTTGAATTGCTGGTTTTTGCCAGTGGACGTGTCGTTTATGTGTATACTGAGAGCATTCTGGGGGCTGTGTGTGCATGAGGCTCCCACTGTACTGCTGGCAAAGGAGGGAGAAATTCCTCCTCCTAGATTTGCACTTGGCAGCATCCCATGGCTCAGAGAAAAGCATCTCTTCAGTGGTTTATTTCCTCTCTGCTGCTTTTCTTGGAATCATAGCTCTGTGCAGCAAGACTGACAAGAGGCTAACTGTTTTCTCAGTGTCTTATGAAATTCAGCCTTCTCTGATTCTGGGCATCCCTAAAATTTTGGCCTGGAACTTTGCTGTAGGAGGGGCCAGAGAGAAATGTGTGCTACATGCAGAGCACCAGCCTGTTGCAGGCAGTGCCCCAACTGCAATGCTCTGCATTGTTGCCAATAGCATGTGGGAAGCTGACTCTGAATTCGTTGCTGGTTCCTGTTGGCTGTTTCTTTTTGCCACAGAATGTGATACAGTTATTAAGGGGGGGGCGGGGTGGAGACAGACCCACACAAAACACTTGATTCGAGAGCCCAGAGTGAGGACACAGTTGAGTTTCAAACTGCTCATGAAGTCTAAAATGCTGAACTTACCTTCCTCCTTGTACCCATTTACCATCTGTGTAGCCTGGGCTGCTCTGAATTGTGGTATGTTTTAATTGCATTGCTTTTGTACTCTTCCAGCCTTGCTGATTACCAGTAAGGATTTTTATTTTTCCCCCTTTTAGCACGTTTTTCTTTTCTGAGGGTTCCTGTGTAGGGTTCTGGAAAACCCTTGAGCTGCATCTGCTCCATGTATGTGGAGTCTCTGTGGGATTCAAACAAGGACTTTGGTTTAGACTGTGCATAAGACAATCAGCTGGAAGAAAAACTTCTACCCATCATTTTTCTGTCATTCAGATGAAGTTCACTTGCTTCTGAGAGGGCTCTGGCAGTCCTCTCTTGGTGGCAAGTAACGTTTAGCTCTGGAGAGGGAAAGAGGAGTGGAGAAAATAATCCTGCTTCAGTGGTGAGACGTGTTGGTGCTGTGGACCTGAATGGTCATGTCTGACAGAAGAGCAGGGACTCCCCCTGAAGCAGTCACCCTGCTTCCAGCCTCAGTCAGAACCATTACACTTGTATTAATTTTTTTTCCTCTGTTTTTCTTTAGTTCTTCAAATTCCCAGCTGTTGTGGCACCATTCAAGTGCTCCGTTCTTCCTCTAAGCCAGAATCAGGAATTCATGCCTTTTGTCAAGGAGTTATGTAAGTGTGTTGAGCACTGTGGGGACAGTGGGGACATGCCCTGGAAGATTTCTTCCTTAGGGATATAGGGAGAAAATAGCTCATGTGGCCTTTGTGCAAAGGGAGAGCAATAAAACCAAAACAGCTGAGTTGGTTGGTATCAGTCATATTTGAGTGTCTGTCAAACTGCAGTCTAGCCTCAAAAAACCCCTCTGCTCTTCTCCATGTTGGCTGGCAGTGTGAAAAGGTTTTCATCAATCAATCAATCTTTCCCACTGCTTTGGAGAAGCTGTCAGGGGAAGTGGGGTTTGGAGGTTTTTTAGGAGGGATCTTTTTGTTTGTTTGTATAAAGTTCTCTTAGCTCTTGATGGCCAGTTTATTCATTGAATTGGCCCCAGAGCTGCTGTGAGCCTCCAGGCACCCTGTCAGAATGCCGGCTGGTACCATCTAGCAGTGAATACATGGAGGCCCAGGACACGGGCTGTGTCACACAGTGCTGTTGGCTGTCAGCAGCAGCTCTGCCTGGCCCCTCACCTCCCTGTGGCTCTTACACCTGTGGTGGTGTGTGATTGAGGTGCAGCAGAGCTGTGGGACTGTAGTGACAGGCGGAGGAAGCTGTTGACTTTGCTCTTTGGGTAAGAGTTGAGTGCTGCAATGTGCAGAGCTGTGAGAGTAGTGGATGTTACAAGGAAAGGCTGTGGGACCTGGGGCTGTTCAGCCTGGAGAAGAGAAGACTGAGGGGGGACCTCATCAGCACATATAAATACCTAAATGCTGGGTGTTGAGAGGATGGGCCAGGTTTTTTTTCTGCAGTTCCCAGTGACAGCACAAGAGGTAACAGGGACAAGCTGGAACACAGGAAGTTCCACTGTAACGTGAGGTGAAATTTCTCTGGTGTTGAGGTGAGGGAGCCCTGGCACAGGCTGCCCAGGGAGGGTGTGGAGTCTCCTCTGGTGGTTTCCAAACTCCCCTGGGCACGTTCCTGCTTTAGCAGGGGTTTGGGCTGGATGAGCTCTGGAAGGCTCTTCCAACCCCCACTATCCTGTGGTTCTGTGATACCTGTGGGCTGGATTGGAGCTTGTGGTCTTGGTGGAGACTAGAACATCAGAATTGCTGTCAAAAACGAGGGTCTGTGCTGCTGCTTCACATCAGAGAGGTGGTGCCTCCCTCCCGGGTGGTGCCCCGAGCATTGCGGAGGCCTCTGCAGCCCGCTGATGTCCCTTCTCTTGCAGCTGAAGCTCTCACCAGGAACGGCATCTCTCACAAGGTGGACGACTCATCGGGGTCCATCGGCCGGCGCTACGCCCGCACGGACGAGATTGGTGTCGCCTTCGGCATCACCATCGACTTCGACACGGTGAACCGGACGCCGCACAGTGCCACCCTGCGCGACCGCGACTCCATGCGCCAGGTCCGCGCCGAGGTGAGCGAGGGGCTGGCCCTGGTGCCGGGCCAGGGCAGGACCTCACGCTGCTTGTCCCGTAGCTGTTCCGAAACATCCCCCGGGGTAGAGGGACTGGTGGAAGAGAAGGTGCCGGCCCTACTGCTAACGTGAGGAGCGGCGTTTGTTTCTCTTGGATGCAGAGGTGTTGATCTCGCTCGAAAGCCTTCCCTTGTGCCTCTTTCTGAGGGAAGGCTGCTGGGTAAATGGATTTGCTGGGTTGTGTCTTGGCTTTCAAAGACAGGGGTCCTCGGAATCCACAGACACCAAAAGGCAGGAGATCTCTGGCTGTCACGGGCTGTCTGGCAGAGCATAGCCCAGGTGTCACTCCTCACAGCTGCTGCCTTGCCTGTGCAGCACCAGAGCCCAAAGCCATGCTTTGCTGGCACAGCCCTAATCCAGAGCCTGGAATAGCAAACCTCCCCATGGTGGGTTTGCCTCCCCAAGGCTCCTCCTTGCCTGTGAGCAAACCTGCTCAGAGCTGTGGGCCTGCAGTCTGGGCGTGTCTGTTGTGCCCTTCTGTCCCTGCCTCACACCAGCTCTGGCTCCTGCAGCAGGAGGGGTGAATGCTCCTCAGCAGGGCTGAGCTGCTGCAGCTCTGGTTCAGCGGCACTTGTACTGCTGGGGGGCTGTTGCAGTGGGCAGTGCCAGCTGTGCAGGGCACCTTTCTGTCTTTGCATGACTGGGTGACCTCTCCCTGCCATACAGCACAGATGAGACTTCATTATCTCTCATTTTCTGCACGTTTTCTGCTTTCTCCAGCTGATCCTTTGCATCATGACAGGGCTCTATGAGGAGCAGAGAAAAGGCAGCTAGCTGGCAGCTTCCTTTGTGCTGGCCTTACACAGTAAATGAGGCCTGGCTAAATCCAGGCTTACAGCAGCTTCGGGGTGTGTGTCTTTGTTTTCTTTCCCTTCTCAAACTAACGTAAGACTGCCAGGATTAACCTTGCTGTGCTCCACCACAGTGACAGACACATTTCCCTCATGGGTCACCCTGAATAACTGCACAGTCCGTGCTGTGGTAGCCCAAACTCTGATTTGAGACGTCCCCTTAGGGTATTTTTTACCCCAAAATGATCGTGCAGGAAGATATCTTGCTCCTAGTTCGTTGCTGATGTAAAAATTACCCTTGTTGCCCAAGTATCCAACAGAGCAACCTGATTCCAGTGCCTTGTGTTTCACATTGTCTCTGTGCTTTTGCCTGCAGATCTCTGAGCTTCCTGCCATCATTCGTGACCTGGCCAACGGTTATCTCACCTGGGCTGATGTGGAGGCAAAGTATCCACAGTTTGAGGGACAAGAGACTGGCAAAAAGGACACAATAGAGGAATGAAGGAAAGGACCTGAAGGAAAACCCCATCACATGTCCACTTTTTACCGTTGATGTTAATATGAAATAAACTCATCATGTGTTATTCCAAGCTGCATTGTTTGTGCACACAGGGACTATCAGGTTTGGGGTGTTTTTTCCTCAATTGCTGCCTGGATTTAAAAAACTGAAATAACTGCAGTCCAAGTGAAAGGTGTTCCAAATAAAGACACCATTATCTCTGCCTGCTACTCTGTGTTCATGCAGTTTATGCATCTGCTTTCTTCAAATATGTCTTTTATTTTTTGTCTTTTCCCCTCCTGCTCATGGCTGTGGGTGTTGGAGGTTTGTTACAGCCCCTCAGGAAGGTAGGGGCCATACATCTGTGTTCAGACCACTATGGACCTCGTGTTGATAAAGGGGTGATGACAGTGTCAGTTGTCCTTTCACCGCAGCCTCGAGCAGCTGCCTAAAGAGATGGGCTTGATGCCTTCTTTTGGCTTCAAGTGTTTAGTACATATTTCTGCAGATTTGGGAGCATTCCATGCAGGAGCAGAGAGTGGGGCTGGAAAAAATCTTTTTCCAGTTCTTGCTCATTGTGGCTTTACCAAGCTTGGTTTACTAAGCTAGTAAAGGATTTAGAGCACATCTCCTGTGAGGAACGGCTGAGGGACCTGGGGCTGTTTAGCCTGGAGAAAAGAAGGCTCAGAGGAGACCTTGTTGCTCTCTTAAAATTACCTGAAATGAAGCTGTAGCAAGGACAGGGTCAGCCTGTTCTGTGTAGTGACAAGCAATAGAACAAGAGGAAACGGCCTCAAGTTGTGCCAGAGGAGGTTCAAGCCGGATATGAGGAGGAATTTCTTTACTGAAAGGGTTGTCAGACATTGGAATGGCTGCCCAGGGAGGTGCTGGAGTCACTGTCCTTGAAGGTGTTTAAGAGATGAGTAGATGTTGCACTTAGGGAAATGGTCTAGTGGTTGATAGGGCTGGGACAAAGGCTGGACTCGATCTTAAAGGTCTCTTCCAGTCAAAATGGTTCTATAATTCTATGGTTGGGTTGCTTGGCTGAGGGAGCAAGCAGCTGGGAGGATGGAGAGTAGGAGCATGGGCAGGGTAGCTTTAACTGTTGTCTGGTAGCCAGGACTGAAACTAGAGCCTGTCCTAAGCAAGGGGATGAGAGATTCAGACCCCTGTGCTGTCAGAATGCCCTGCTGCAGCCCCAGGGGAAAATGGCAGCTGGAGGAAAGAGGAGTGCTGAACCCTGCTGGTACCGGACCACTTTGGAGAGGCCTCACACCTACTTGTTTTTCAGGCTCTTGTCTCAACAATGAAGGCAGAGGCAAGGTCATGTCTCTTTCCATACCTGATCAAATGGAGAGAGCTCTGGCACTGCCCTCATAGGGATTTCTGTCCCTGGGCTAGAAACCTCTCCTTCAGAGGACATGGTAGGGGAGCATTTGCTTGGGTTTAAAACACTCATTTAAAGACAGGTTAGAAAACACAGGCTCTAGCCTTGACAGGAGCTGGCGGTGGCTGATGTGGGCTGGGAGAGCAGGCACTGAGCAGCCCTGGCAGCAGGCAGGCCTCAGCCCTGACCTCTCCCTGCCCTGAGCTTGTCGCTGGGCTGCAGGGGGAGTAGAGCTGGAGCTCCTTAATGCTGAATTGTGTATGTTTGCTAGAGCTCTCTAAAATGTGGTTACAGGCACTGTTGTGCAGTGAAATCAAAAGATAATCATTGTGCCCAGAGGGCCAATGGCATCCTGACTTGTATCAGAAACAGTGTGGCCAGCAGGCCCAGGGCAGTGATTGTCCCCCTGTGCTGGGCCCTGGTAAGGCTGCAGCTCGAATGCTGTGTTCAATGTTGGGTCCCTCACTCCCAGAGGGACACTGAGGGGCTGGAGCATGTCCAGAGCCAAGCACCAGAGCTGGGGAAGGGTCTGGAGCACAGGTCTGATGGAGAACAAGCTGAGGGAGCTGGGGGTGTTCAGTCTGGAGAAGAGGAGGCTGAGGGGAGACATGAGCACTCTCTGCAACCCCCTGACAGGAGGTTGTAGAAGGGTGGGCATTTGGTTTGAAGAAGCTGATATATTCTCCAGACTTGCTGGCAAATAGTAGTGATCATTTCTGAGTAATCCCCATGACCATGGCAGCAGCAGATGGGATACAGGGCATTGCAGACACAGGTGTGGAGGGGAGGGGTTTCACCAGGCGGTGACAGCAGACAGACACCAATTTCAGTTGCCCTTTTCCTCTTCAACCTGCATCATGAAGTTAAACTGTGTTTATGTATCTGACTTGTGCCTGACCTGGAGCAGGATAAAGGCACGGCAGTGTTCCCTCAGCCTGGGGCTGCTCCATGTTCCTGCAAGGTGTAAGCTGTGGAGATGTGTGTCTGTAGATACCTGCCAGGAGACCTTCTTAGCCTCAGTTTCCCCTGTGCTGGGGTGAGTGAGGATCATCCTCTTTGGCAAATGCTCTAAGATGCTCAGAGCTAATGTTTATAATTGAAGCCTGGTAATGAATCTGAAACAGGGACAAGTGCCTGTGTGCCAGGCACTGTGTGAGCCCAGCCAGTGGCCCACAGGCAAGGAGAGAAGTACAGGGGGGCTTCCATAAAATCATAGAGTCACTTCAGCTGGAAAAGACCTTCCAAATCATGGATTCTAGCCCCTCCCCTCACACTGCCAAGCCCATCACTAACCCATGGCCCTCAGCACCTCAGCTACACGGCTTTGCAATAGCTCCAGGGATGGGGACTCTACCACCTCCCTGGACAGCCTGGGACAGGGTATGACAACCCTCTGAGGGAAAAAGTTCTTGCACAGCTCCAATCTAAACCTCCCCTGGGGCAACTTGGGGCCATTTCTTCTTGTCCTGTCATTCATTACTTGAGAGAAGAAACTGACCCCCACTTCACTGCAGCCTCCTGTCAGGGAGTTCTGTAGAGAGTGATCTTGTTTCCCCTCAGCCTCCTCCAGCGTAAGTAACCCCAGGTCCCTCAGCTGTACTTCATCAGATCTGTGTGTCCCTGTTTTGGAGGATCTGAGGGGAGCCCCGAGAGGATTCAGGGTCCAGGCCACATCAAGGGACCTGCCTGTCTCCAGGTAGGTGCCAGACCCTGTCACTGCTAGCCGCTCGCAACACCCACCATAGCCTTTGGAGCAGCAGCTGGAACTTGAGGTTTGCTCCTCTTTGCCCATCTCCCTGTGCCTTTCCATGCTTGAAGATCCCTGCTCCTTTCCATGCTTGAAGAAGGCAGACAAACACCCTCACCCTGCCAGTAAATGCAGCACCACACTTTCCTTAATTTGAGAACTGATAAACGCTTGCAGTCACGAGTGGGAAGCCATCACCAGGGAACTAATTAAACAGCAAATCGTGTCTGGACTTCACTGCTCAGCCTTCAGAAGGGAGTTAGCCCAGGATGTAGGTAAACCCCATGTGTGGTTTGTAGTTACACACCTTGTGATTTAACAGACAAGCCCTGGAGCCAGCTGCGCTGTGTTAAATCCCTTCAAGTGGAGACTTGACCAACCTTAGGTGTCCTTGCAGGGGACATTCTACGATTCTGTGTGATTCTGTGACATTTTCCCCGGGAGATCTCTACCCTTCTAGTGCTGGTGCGCGGGCACTGAGGAGAGGTGGGAGCTCAGCGTGATGCTGCCCAGGAGAGGGTGCTGTCAGGCAGAAAATAGCAACCACAGGGAAGGGGTTTAGATACTGAAACCCAACGTTTTATTGTTAACTCTTCTTGGGTGTATCGGTTGTGCTGCAGCCCTGGACCTCCAGCACAGCATTGCTCTAATGCTCTTTGTTAATTCAGTGGCTGAAAATGTTACTGCACTCCAGATTTTAATGCGAGTCAGAAAGTAGCCCTGAGAAACTGTTAGAAATGTAGCTTGTAGCACACAGCTGGGGTGTAAGAGTGGAGTTTGTATCCCCCTGCCAGGAACTGATGGAGTTTGGGGGTTCCATCTGATTAAATGCACTTCCTTGCAGTATGGATGGTTGTAGCTTTTGGATCAGTGGAGTTTGGGGCAAGATTTGGCTCAGTCTGAAGTGGACATTGCAATCAGGCTTCATGAAACCACCGTTTTTGCTCTGCTGAAGGAGGAGGCTGCTGTGGAGGGGAGCCCAGCCAACACCTGAAGGTAGTAGCAGCACAGACCTTGCCAAGTCTGCACCTTGCAAAAACTCCACGAATTAAAAAAAAACCACAAAACCACAATCTGATGGTGAAGGGCTTGTTCTAACAAAGACAGCTCCACCAGCTGTACTTTGGAAATGCAGCTTAAACCTTTTTGATTCCTATCTTTGTTGTGACCTGCAACTCACCTTCTGCGCCAGAAAGGCAGAGTTAAGTATGTATAAGCGGGGGCTGCTGAACCTCGGTCCATCTCCCTGCCACCCTCATTTCCATGTTCCTATTTGAGCCGATCATGTAACACTCCACTTTCTGCTGTAATCTCCCGTTCTCTCCCCTGCGAGGGGATGGGAGAGCATTGCTCATTCATGTTATAAAGCTGCAAAAAAACCAAAAATGAAAAGCCCTTGGCAATGCCCACTGATATTGCCTAAGCAATATCTTGGCTTGCATTGCCAAGACTCTGGATTTAGACAGTACTTAGGGTCATGCCCACATTTAGGAGGTGTGGGAAGGAGGGTAGGAGGAAAGACAGGTTCATTTTCTCTTCTGCTACAGGAAGTGGTGAATAATCAATAGAATTGGCAAGTGACAGCTTGCCAAAGGTACCTGGAGAAAAGATCACTGTATTTGTGTGGTTCTTCCTCTCTTTCCTTCACATCTTCTGGTGGTTGCTGCCTGATCTGTGAAGACCTGGAGCTATGGAAAGAACCAGAGTCAGAAGCAGTTGTTTTCCCAATAGCACACAAATCAACCCACACCAGCTGAACCCACCTATGCTACCTCTTACTACTGATAGAGTGCTGAGAGCAGCATTTAAGCCAATGGATCTGTGATTACGTTCAACAGGT
The DNA here is from genome assembly GCA_013401255.1 of Urocolius indicus. Classification (NCBI taxonomy): domain Eukaryota; kingdom Metazoa; phylum Chordata; class Aves; order Coliiformes; family Coliidae; genus Urocolius; species Urocolius indicus. Next base: position 279,180 of record WBNH01000681.1, read on the forward strand.
GCTGCTGTTTCCAAGAAGGCCTCTGCCTCTTGGGTTATAAATGGTTGAGAAATGCAGCTGCTTTGTAGCAAGAAAGTGAGAGGTTGTCAGTATTTATTCTGCAAAAACTCCATGCAAAGGAAGCTTGTGAGGGACTTTGCTCTTTGGTTTTCATTTTGGGAACCAAATTTCTTCTAGAGTGTCAGGTTAGTGAAAGGGGTATTGACACAAGACAAATGGTTACAGCAACTGAAGAGGAGGCCAAGAATAAGGATTCCTGATCCTTTCCCATGTAGATGTTTCCACGTTTCTGAGTTTTGTTTTCTTCCACTGTCAGACGGCAATAGCAGGAGTGTCTGGAAAAAACCTTTAGCAGTTTGTACTGGTGGATATATACTACACTCCCTGTACCCCTCGCAGGTCCTGGCTGAGATCTCACACCAGCATCCATCCAGCAATTCCTGGTTGCATTGTTCTCAGAAGGCATGAAAAAATGAGCAGAGGGTCTGTCCCCCCTTTTCAAACTGTCCTCCCTCTCATCAGGAGCCCCTTGGTAATTTTCCAAATCCCCTGACCCCATTTGCAAAAAGACAACAATGGAAAGAAAAGCCCATGATTGAATTTTCTGCCTCTTGATGGGGGGAGGGGGGAAATCAGATATGAAATAATAAATATATATTATATCCTCCAGGCAAAGCCCTGCTGGTCACTAATACCTCCAGATTAATTGTACTAATCCAGCATGATCAAGGGGAGATGGTTGGCTACTTGGCACTATTTTGGTCCCTTGCTTATGAAACTCCATCTCTGTATTTGAAAGAAAATTCTTTACATAACCGTAATCACTCAGATAAGAAAAGGACTAAACTGTCCCAAAACATCTCATCTTCTGCACAGATGCTGCCTATGAATTCTGGCTTGATTAAATAACACGGCAACATAATATTTCGTTCTGAATAACAAATGTTCCTCTCTATAGGAGGGAAGGAGCAAGTCTGCTCTCTTGACTGACTCTTTGGTGCAAGCAGCCATGGGGACTGATGGAGGACCCAGATGCTTGGAAAATAGCTCAGGGGCACTGGGAAGAAACCTCTCTTTGTGTCACTAATGGCCTGTGACACGGGTCTGGCTCAGAGAGGGCCCCAGACATGTGGCCTGGGTGCTCAGCATCTTGGTGGCCCTGCATTGAACCCTCTCTAGAAGCTCCCTGTCTCTCTAGCTTTGTTGAGACAATGTAAAGACAATTCAGCTTTGTTGAGATTTTTTGAGGGAAGGAAGCTCTCACTTCTCCTTCCTCATTTCAATTCCTGGTCTGTTCTCCACTTTTAGCATCCCTTTCATGAGGCTTCTCCTTTCTTCAAACCACCACACTGTAAATCTGCTGGGCAAGACATGAAATAAAACTGCTTCTAAGTGCCAAAGCTGCAGAAAAAGCACATCCAGAGTTGTCATTTATGAAGTAAGTGCTTGAATTATTCAAACTATAATAAAGGGCAAGACCTGGGGCTCGATGGAGAAAGAACTAAGCAGAGGCTGATGTTGAGACTCCTGTGCTCAGCTCTAAGCCCTGGCATTGAGTTGTCCCCTCTGCCCTTGTCTCCGGTTCAGTCCATTTCAGAGTTTTGCCTATCTACTTCTATTTGGTAAGAGAGAGTGCTTGTTGTACTCCTTGTCTCATTCCTGACCACCACTCTGGTTGTAGCTAACCATGGGTATACAACAGGCTGAGGAACACGTGTGCTGTTATTTCCATCAAAAGCTGCATACCTCTTATTCCTTCACACGTCTTAATTTAAGCTCTCGGGAAATCTCAGGAGCCTTTTCTCAAGGCAGGCATGGACGAACATGTGGTTTAATCTGATCTGCTGTCAAGGCAAGATTTTGTTCCAGGTAAACTTAAAACCATTCTTTTAAACTTTTCTTTTTTTCCCTGCAAACCAAACACAAACCTAAACAATCACTTTAATACCTTTTACTTTCACCCCATAATGAAGCATTTTGTTTTAGGATTGGCCGGACTCCTAAGGGGAAGAAAATCACCTCCAAGCTACCAAAACATAAAGCTTGCATTTATTTTAGAAGTAAGAAGGTTGAACAGTTTTAAAAAGGTTTTGCTACAATTAGTTGTCCCAATTCCCCCCTTTTCTGACAGCTTGAATATTGCATAAATTTGTAACAAAGTGAAAAAGCTTCCAGAGGACCAGAAATTTCCTCTTCTTCTTTACATTAAAATGCTTTTTAACTCCTTTCTGTCTTATGACCAAAGATAGTTCCAGGATGAATTTTGGCCTGTGACTCCTTGTCTGAGATTCAGCTCAGAGCCAAGATGCTTACATTCAAGTGTGTCAAATTATACTGATAGAAACAGGAGACCAGAACTGAGGGACAAGTGTTTTAACCCCAGTTTAACTCACTGTGGCTTAGGCTTTAACACTGCTAGAGAGCTGGAGCCATTTCCAGGACAGCACACAGAGCTGGGCTGTCAAGGATGCTCCTACACAGCCAGAGCTTGGTGGCAGTCCTTGGTCTCTGGTTGAGATTGACCAAAGGTGGTGCTGGTTTATCAGAATTTAATACTTCTGTACTGCTGAATGAGAGAATTCACCTGGGAAGTGCCACACACCAAGGCGTGTGGGTGTAGAGGGCATATTCACACTGCACAGATGCATCATGCTACACTCACAGACCTGCTGTCCAAAATTCTCCGCAGACTGGGGCTAGACCCTGGGAATTGTCTTTCTGAGGGCAGAAGAGTGCCTTTTCTCCTCAAAATCAGCATCTGTCTGACCATACTGGCATGCAATGCTAGCACAGGCCTTCACAGCCCTATGCCACTTACCATGCTGGCTGCTTGGCAATTAATATCTGAAAAGGAAGCAGGGTGGAGATCTGTGATCTTAGGCTGTCCATCCGTAGCTGAGCTGATCTGAGCCCTTAGCATCTGCAAGCAATTTGTCGAGCAGAAAGAGATCCCCTTATCTTGAGCTGAAGGTGGATCAGGGTTATGACTTGCATAGTGATATTAAAATGAAAAGTGCACTGTTATTTCGTTGCTTCAGACTTTGTCTTATATTTAACAAGAAAGTCTATAGGAGATAAAAGAAGTCCCTTTCTGATAGGTAAATAATCGCAAGATGTACTTGTTAATTCAGACCTGGGAAATACAAGAGGACTTAACATGCAAAGCAAAGCAAGTACACTCAAGGAGCATTTGATGAAGACTGGAAAACACCATGAAAATGTTCCTGGGAATATATGCTCTTACTGAGGAAATAATTTGAGGCATCAAGGAAGCTCTCTCTTTCTCCTTCTCTGCTGACTCCCAGTGTCAGTACAGTGAAAGACAGCAAGATAGTGGCCAGCAAGTTGCACCAAGGAGAGCTTTAGATTGGAGATGAGCAAGAACTTTTTTGCTGAGAGGGTTGTCAGCCCCTGTCCCAGGCTGCCCAGGGAGGTGGTAGAGTTCCCATCCCTGGAGCTACTACAAAGCCGTGTAGCTGAGGTGTGGAGGGCCACGGGTTAGTGGTGGGCTTGGCAGTGTGAGGGGAGGGGTTGGACTCAGTAATCTTAAAGGACTTTTCCAACCAAACAACTCTGATTCCATGATTCTATGACTAGGAATACCTAGTTTTCAGGGCTGCCTAGGTTATCCTCTGCAATGTTCATTTTCATAGTTTCTTTCTCCCCAAAGTGAGCTCCCATCAGGGCTGTTCCCAGCTCTCTTGCAGGGACTGATTTTCTGCTCTGCAGACGTGTCTCAGAGTGAATTTCAGCACAGGTATAATGATAGCTTATTACTGCATGACTTCAAAACCGTGTTACTCTCCTAGCAGAAGTTGTCCTCTACGTTCAGACTCAGTTTCTTTTACTCCTCAGAGGCCAACACACATGAAGAAATAACAGCAGTCTGTATCTTCTCCCACTTGCAGAGCATCTTATCCTATTTTTCAGTTGATAAGAAATAAGAGAATCTTGAGACGTGGTAGATAAAGCTCTCCAGATCTCTGCTTCCTACTTCTGCCTTCAGTTTGCAGTGACAGGGAGCAAGTTGGTGTCTTTGAAACAGCAGCTCCCCAGGGAAGAAGCCACAGAGAAGTAAAAGAGAAGAAATCAGCTTGGGGTGGAAAATAAGAGTGATCAGTGGGGCTCAGCTTGATAACCTGGTGCTACCTGATTGCATCACTTTGGCCCTGGATGAGATGAGACATAGCTGCGATGATAACTCATTCCTCCTGGGGACAGCTAGCCGAAAGTGAACAGATAAAGTGTGTGTAGGAGTGTCCTGTTGCTCACTCAGTTTTCAACCAGGTCTTTTTCTTCCACTCACTCTCCATCTGTGGGGACAACAGGCTCCCTGCAGCCTGGGATTCGCAAAGAAGCTCTCGTGGGAACCATCACGTTCTCAAGGGGCAAGTAAACATCCCAAGGCACTTATGTCTGAGCAGATACTTGCCCTGGCTCCAAAGACCCTCTCATTCCCACCATACCAGAACATGTGAGCTCCAATCAGCTCCATGTGTCCCAGCAAAGCATGAGATAAGCACTCTTGTGAAAGTGCTCCCCAACACAGCCTATCTGATCCAGACAGGCCATGCTTGAATGCTGGAGACAGAACTGATGAAGAGATGATGCGCACAGATAGCCAAGGAGTCAACAAAGTAATCCAAACAAAGTCCCACACGCAAACTCACCCCGAAATCCTCAGAAAGAGAATGCATGGCTGCAAACAGGACAGCTATTTTCTCAAGACAAGCCCTACCTGACCCACTGTGCAAAACCAGATTTCTTTTTAAAAGCCATGAGAGCTTGGCTCACTCCTTGTTAATGTAACTTTTACTTCAGCTCCATTGGTTTCAGCTTGACCATGCTGAATTTACTGTATAAACTGGAAGGCAATATCAGACCTTGTGGACATCTTTTTCACTTGGTGACTGAAACTGCTCAGTGAATGCTTACAGATGTGGTTTTCTGCCTAGAATTCATGCAGTGCAGAATGGGGCAATGATGTGGACTTTAAACATTTTATTATGAACTGAGAGTCATTTTAATGGATTTAGGGAGGAAAAGATAAAGGCTATTTTGCTATTGCAGGGTGAAGATTTGGCTTTGTTCAGTAGTAAATACATAAATAAATAGTAAATGTTTTTTCTTTTTCTCATGGAGCCAGGATTATTCCATGGTCCTGGTTGAAACCTAACACAACTGTCAGCAGCAGACACTAGAGCTGTCAGCCCACACTATCTGCAAGATACCTCTTTACAGGTGTCTTGAAGAAAGTCATAGTGTAATGTCCCAAGAAGACTCCCTTTGCACTTTGAGCATTGTGCTATTACAAGTGGGACACTGAATTTAGCTTGTGGGTGAAAACACTCATACTTAGGGCACATTTCAGTTTCTCACACCATGACGTCTGGTGTAATTTGTAATGTCTTTCCTGGCCTAATTGCTCATCCAGAAAGGTCAAGGCCTCCCATAAGGCTTGTGTCCTTCTAGCCCTATGCAGACACTTTAGGCCACTTCGTGAGGTACCAATGTGTGGGTCACTGAGTAGAGCCCTGGGGTCAGTGTGTGGAGGTCTGAGCTTTCAGCATAATTGGTGGAGAGCTGCTCAACAGAGTCAGCAGAGCCCAGAGGGCTCATCTGGTTGCCACTGGTATGAATCTTGCTCTGGTGTTCCTCACCTGTTGCGTTGTGGGTAGAATGTAGGTGGTTCTCTCAGTGATAGCTTTTGAAAAAAAACCAACCCAACAGTAAAGAGGCTCACTGTTTCCTTTCTTCTTTCAATATTAACTTTATTGAGGAGATACTACAAACTTCAGCCCTTATTTTCCTCAGAAGCTGGGATGCCCACACTGGACACGATCAATGGTGGAAGATGTGGCGATATCCAGGAAAGCTACTGACATGGACTCACTGCCCTGTACAGGTGCAGAGACACAGTCATACAACTGGTAAACCTCTCATACCAGTTCCTCTTGCTGGTAAAAAACTCTACAACCTTATGCTAGGCTAATGAGGAGTAGATGAATGCCAGGTATCTGGAGATTCATTTCTGCTGGATCTCTACCCCTCGGCAAGTCTGACAGAGGCTGTTTTGCTTTGCTAGCTTGGCTCAGACATATCAGAATCATAGAATAATTTCAGTTGGAAAAGACCTTTAAGATCACTGAGACCAACTCCTCCTGACACTGCCAAACCCACCACTAACCCATGGCCCTCAGCACCTCAGTTACATGGCTTTGCAATAGCTCCAGGGATGTGGATTCCACCACCTCTCTGGCCAGGTAGTTGCAGAGTGCTCATGTCTCCCCTCAGCCTCCTCTTCTACAGACTGAACACCCCCAGCTCTCTCAGCTGCTCCCCATCACACCTGTGCTCCAGCCCCTTCCCCAGCTCTGGTGCCCGGCTCTGGACAAGCTCCAGCCCCTCAGTGTCCCTCTGGCAGTGAGGGACCCAACACTGAACTCAACACTCGAGCTGCAGCCTCACCAGGGCCCAGCACAGGGGGACAATCACTGCCCTGGGCCTGCTGGCCACACTGTTTCTGATACAAGTCAGGATGCCATTGGCCTTCTTGGCCATCTGGGCACACTGCTGGCTCATGTTCAGCGTCTGTTGACCAACTTGCCAAGTCCTTTCCCTCTAGGCAGCTTTCCAGCCACACATCCCCAAGCCTGTAGCATTGCCTGGAGTTGTGGCCCAAGTGGCCAAGGACCCGGCACTTGGCCTTGTTGTACCTCATACAATTGGCATTCCTCCTAAAGAACATATTTTTCCAGTGAAACATTCACCCGTCACATGGCCCAGATCCATTGTGCTAACAAAGGTGTCCCTTAGATGTCCCTAGAGCATCCTACACTTGGGTTTTTTTCCCCGTAAGTCTGCCTTTTCTGAACCAGAAATGAACCTCTCCTAGATTAGAGTTTGAAGGGAAACTTTGTATCAACCAATTTAGCTATGATTTGTAGGTGAGGGGACAGAGGCAGGCTCCTTCAGAGGCTGTCAGAGCTTGCTTTACTGTTTGAGATCGTGTCCTGGGCATGGCTATATCAAAGGCTCAGGGACTCTAAATGCCAAAATTAGTCTGTGCTTTTAGGATTTGGTAGCTGTGCTCAGTGTTGTGCTCAGTCATCGCAACAAAGCACTTTGGCACAATGGTTTCCAACTAGCTGGTTGGACACACAAAACTCAAGAGCAGTTTGTCCAGTTCCTTTTGTTCTCTCTGTGCCTCAATTTCTCTGCCCAGAAAGGCAGCTGCTCCAGAGTAGGCAGTGGAGACAATCAGCAGCTTTGATCTAGGGCATTACAGCAGCTAGTTGCCCAAAATCGTGCTGCACTACTTTGAGATGCCTCCAAGAAGATGTTATCTGCAGCACGTGCTGGGAGAAGGAGTCTTGTGTGCCTGGAGGATTGGGAGGGGGCTTGTTTTCCTGCACAAAACCAGACAAGTGGAGCTACTGCTTCACCACAGAGTGTTTTTCCACTTGCCTCTTGGACTTTATGAATTAGAGCAACACAACACTAATATGTGTCTTTGGTCTACAGTGCCCAAGTGCCCTCATAGCAGTGCTGTAGAGGAATCCTGGGGAGTGCCTCAGGGGCTTGTGGATTCCCTCCACATTTCTGCTACCCCAAGGACTTTCAAGACACAAAGATCCGTGCAATTAGGGAACACTCAAACACAATCATTAGCAGTGAGCAATAAACACTGAACTGTCCATGCTTTTGAGTAGCCGCACAATCTTTTATACCAGTCAGGGGAAAGAAAAATAACCTCTCAGGGAAACAGTTTCCAGCTCTCTAGTCCATAAAGTCTGAAGACTGTTTCAACTATTCCAGTTGCATCGTTTGAATTCTCTAAATCATGACAATTAAGTCAATATCCCACCAAAAGCTTCACACTAACAGGTAAGGAAGCAGGTTGAAAACCAGCACCACTCAAGTCAGTGAAGTCACTGATGCCCCTGGGACTTGTGCTGGCAAAGCTGCCTGCTCATCACAGAGGTGAAAACTCATGCTAAGAGAAGTCATTCTCATTTACATTCATGCAGTGAGGTTGTGGGGGCACAAACCAGAATACAGTCTGCTGGCCTCTGGGCTAGCTTTGGAAAAAGTAATTGAATTTTCATAGTTTACTTTTAGGGACCTGGTTAAGCCAGTTGGGGAGCCTGGTTTGGGGATTCAGGGTTAAAATCTTGGTCCGGCTGACAGTAATTTATCCCAAATCTATACCAATCTATACCATTCAGTTGGCCAGCAGCCCAGTAGGATCAGGGTGTGGATGAGAGATATGAGGGCCAAGAGAGTTGCCCCTTGCTTTAAACCCTTGCCCAGATGGGAGAGCTTCCCTTCAGCTTTCTCAGAAATAGAGTAACATATTAAAAATAAATCCTGCCTGATCATACTGCCCACACAAGATAGTTTTGGCAACCACAATTTTGTCACACTTTAGAGGCACAAGCACACCATTACAAAGGATGTTAATCTCTTATCCCTCCATCTCCATGCTCTGAGGAGGTTTGGCTCTTCAGGCCCATCTCACAGCTATGAGCAGGTCATACCCTGAGGGTTCTACTATGAGAGTAGCAGCAGAGGACTTGTTTCCAGCAGTGCTTTGCCCCCTCAGCCTCACTCTCCCCTCATGTTCACCTCCCCACCCCCAGATCCTGCGCACATAAGCCTGACAGAGCTTGTCTTCTTCCCTCTCCGTTCCCAAAAGACTTTGCCCTGGGAGCAGGCACCAGTCCCTCTCAGCTCTCCTCTTTTCAGGGGGATCAGAGCTCTCTGCTCAGTGTGGTGGGTTCCACTGCTAGTCCTTGTGGCCTCTCCCCGTTTTGGGCTACGCGCAGTTCACTCCTGCACATGGATTTTCTGGTGCCTCCTCAGGTACTTCTTCAGGCGGTAGTGCTTCCCACAGACCCCACCTCGGGAATGGAGCAGCTGGTGTTTAATAAGGTGTCGCTTCTGAGGGAAGCATTTCCCACACTTGGTGCACTTGCAAGGCCCCATGCGGACGTGGATTGTCTGGTGCCAGAAGAGGTTGGCCTTCTGGTTGAAGGTCTTCTCGCACTCAGGGCACTGGTAGGGCTCTTCCTTGGTGTGAATCCTCTGATGCCGAACCAGATTTGACCTCTGGGTGAAGCTCTTCCCACAGTCGGTGCATTTGAAGGGCTCGCTCATGTGGACTCGCTGGTGGCGGATCAGCTTGCAGTTCATGCGGAAGCTCTCCCCGCACTCACTGCACTTGTAGGACCCCTCACTCGTGGGAATCTTCCTGTGTCTGGTCAGGTTTGATTTCTGGTTGAAAATCTTCCCACACTCGGGACAGAGGAATATTCGTTCGTGCTTGGGAGCTCCTTTTGCTGAGGGGTCTTCCTTGGATATGGACGTTTCCCAGTCCTGCAGCATCCCCTCTTTGGTGGGCTGGTGGCATTCCTCCTGCTTCCTCTTTGGGCTCTGGCTCTCCTGGTGGTTGGCCTTCACATCAGGTTCCTCTTTAATTTGGATGCTGTGGATAGCACTGAGGTTTGGCTTTTGTCCATAATATATCCCAAACTCAACACTGTCCTGTGGTTCTTCCTTCACATGAAGCAACTGGTTACTGGCCATGGGGGTTTCCCATTTGTGCTGCCCATCAGCATCTTTATCCCTTTTAAGCTGTCTCCCCTGTAAAGCCAACAGTGGGATCTTTGGATCAAAGAGCCTTCCAGAGTCTGGGTTTTCTAGTGGCTCTTCCTTGATGTAAAGTTTCTGGCAGGGCATTGTGGGAATGTTTGGTGTGTCATCAGTGAATGGATCTGGTTCCTCCTTCACCTGGATTTTCCAAGGAGAGCTTTTTGGATTAGATGATTTTCTAGCTATGCTACACCCCTGGGCTGCATCTCCTTCCTGGGACATATCCTCCAACATATTCTCCTCTAATCTGAAGGCAAAATCAGGCTCCTCTTTAATCTGGATGACCTGGAGAGACACACCATTGATGTGTCCCTCAAGCAGCTTTTGCTTGGCATGGTTCTTCTGGTGGACACTGAAATATCGCTTAGTGCTCAAGCTCTTCCCACACTCTGTACAAATGAAAGGCCCTCCACAGAGGTGTATCTTCTGGTGGGCCAGCAGTGTGGCACTTTGCTCAAAGCACCTACTGCAATTGGGGCATTTGAAGGGCTTCTCCCTCTTGTAGATCTCCCTGTGGGCAGTGAGGGTCCCCTTTTTCACAAAGCTCTTCCCACACTCAGTGCAGGCAAACAGCCTCTTCTCTGTGTGGGTCTGCATGTGGATGTTGAAGTATATCTCTGTGCTCAGGCTCTTGCCGCAGTGGGCACAGAGGTAGGGACCACCCTTGGCATGTATCTTCTGGTGGACTGCCAGGCATATCTCCAGGCGGAAGCAGCACCCACAATCCCCACAGTAGAAGGGCCTCTCTCCTGTGTGGATGCTCCGGCAGGTTGTGAGGTGGCCCCGGGTGGTGAAGTGCCTCCCACACTCCCCACAAATGAAGAGCTCCTCTGCTGTGTGGATCTGCTGGTGTCTCTTCAGGTTCCCCTTCTTGATGAAGGACTTGCCACACTCCGGACACGGGTAGGTCTTAAGCACCATGTGCTTGGCCAAATCTCTCATGGCAGCAGTGCCCCAGACCCAGTGGTGTGAGGTGGGGCTGCCAAGCAAATGGTGGAGACAACAATGCCACAGTTATGGGGATGGGCTAACTGGGAGGATACAAACACTATCAGGACACACACGTCAAAGTGTACTTTAAGGGACGCACTTTATTCCCTGTAGGGGAAAGGGTGCTGCTGCTCTATGCCAGCTCTGGGTCAACAAGGACTGTGTGGTCTTCCTCATTTCTCAGCCTCCTTCCACTTCAGCATGCAGACGCAATGTTTGTAGCTCCATTTCCTGTCTCTGATCTCCTGGGGAGGCTTTGCTGGCATCCCTGGAGACTTGGATTGCTGGAAGGGACAAAAAAAAAAAGGAAAAATTATGAAGGCATTATTTATCTGGAGTACTGTGTCCCATTCTGGGCTCCTCAGCTCAAGAAAGATGGGAAGAGAGTCTAGAGGAGGGCTATCAAGATGACAGAATATTTATCTGACAAACAAAGGCTGCAAGATCTGGGTCTGTTCAGTCTGGTGCAGACTCATCAACACTTACAAGTACCTAAAGGGTGGATGTCAGGAAGATGGGGTGACACTTTTTTCTGCAGTGTCCAGTGACAGGACAAGGGGTAATGGACATAAGCTGAAACACAAAAAGTTCCACTTAAACACAAGGAAAAACTTCTCTGCTCTTGAGATGAGGGAGCCCTGGCCCAGGCTGCCCAGGGAGAGTGTGGAGTCTCCTTCTCTGGAGCTTTCCCAAGCCTCCTGGACATGTGCCTGTGCCCCCTGATTGAGGGGAACCTGCTTTAGAATCGTAGAATTATTATGATTGGAAAAGACCTTTAAGATCATCAAGTCCAACCAGTCACCCCACACTGCCCATCACTAAACTGAACCATATCCCTCAGTACTTCATCTATGTGTCTTTTAAATATCTCTAGGGATGGTGACTTCACCACCTCCCTGGGCAGCCCGTTCCAGTGCTTAACAACCCTCTCAGTAAAAAAGTTCTTCCTAATGTCCAATCTAAACCTCCCCTGGGGCAACTTAAATCCATTTCCTCATGTTCTATTATTTATTACTGGAGAGAAGCAGAGGGTTTGTCTAGATGAGCTCTAGAGGTCCCTTCCAAGCCCCGACATTCTAAGATTCTCTCCTCTCCACCTCTGTGTTTGCCACTTAAACACAATGGATGGCACCTTGGCTGCTCTGTGGGAGGCTGGACCTGAGACCTGTAAAGCCACAGGCTCAGCTGGACTCTAGCAGAGATAGTAGACACAGGTTAATATCCCCTGGCAATGGTTGGATGTGGAATGCACTTGCTGCTGCAAAGACAATTTGGGTTTCAGCTCTACTATTTCTGCACTAGTGATTTACCCTCAGAACAGTCCTCTGAGAAGATTTATAAGTAATTAAGGTAATTATATAACTTAGCATTAATTTTTGCAATTAGGTCCATTTATGAGTGACTGTGCAGAGACCAAAATCCCCTGAACCTTTAAGAAAACCAAATTTGACACTCCTTGCAAAACTGGGGTGTTCTGCTTTGTACCGGCAGACAGAGGAAGACAGCTCAGTGGTGTCCTTGGTGGAGAGCTGAAATGTATGACACTGGAAAGCTGAAGTGACTTTATACTCCTCAAAAGGGTTCAACTGACAGCACGGTCTGGGTCCTACAAACTTTCATTAGGAGAAAAAAAAAAAAACCACCCTAAAAATCAGGGTCGACAGAGATGTGAGCGACATCTCCTATCAAGACTGCAAATTGCAACAGGGAAAGAGCCAGAAAGAGTGAAAGAAGGAAGACAGCAGAGCTGGAGACTGCCAACAAGAGGATATGTGGCTTTTTACTGATGGTACAGATGGCTGAAGATGCTGCTGCCAAAATCATCAGTTATGGGGCAGGCTGCCAGCACGGACACAGGATATCAGTGAAATCTATCCCTGGAGGTCTGGGTCACTGGGAAGGCTGTGGCTGAGAAGATGAGCCCCTGGAGAGCCTGTCACTGTGGTGTGGGGGGCTGGGGAGGGGAATGCCATGGATCAGGGGACGAGAAATGGGAGATTCGGAGTATAAACATCCAAGCGTGACTATGATGCAGAGTTTTCAGCTACACGCTCCTCAGAGGAGAGAGGTCAGAGTGGTAAATGAAGTGAGTAGCTGTTTCAGATTTTAGAAGACAGTTGTAACAGGAAAACTTCAGATTTAGCCATGCCACGTGTTTCCCCTTCACCTAACTCATCTGCATCCTCACTGACGCTGGTAACAGATGCTGCCAAAGCACAATGGTGCCCCTGCCCAAGCTGAGTTCTCCATGCTGATACAGAGGAACCACAGCAATAGAAAAACAATAGTAAACAAATCCCCCCAAAACCAAATACCTGCAAAGTTATACTGAGCTAGGAGAGGGAAAATACACCCACTTGGAGCAGGAACTGAGCTCAGTGGACAGAAGGCTCTGAGGGGGGGCAGGACTCCTGCCTGGGTAGGTCAGCAGCTGTATGACACCTTTTAATGCAGCAGACAAAGTCTTAGCAGCAGCCAGGCTCGAAAGAGATCTCAAAAAAGTTCAACAGGTTATTTTTATTGAGGAAAGTCATTAACCCCTGAGTGGGTAGCTGATTTAGCCTTCCTCCACCAAGGGCCTTGCTGTTGCTTCTGGCTGATGGCAAGGACACACTCACTGCCGTGCCCACAGCCTCCCTCCTGTCATGGATGCTCATCCCAATCTCTTAGAGGAAGCATCTCACTGCTTCAATTACTTCTGCATTTTGGCAAGAAATCCCTGAATTCATATCAGGGTAGAAGAAAAAAATCCTGTCTACATTTATTTTTGTTTTTTCTCCTCCCTGTACCCAGATCCTACAGATTCAAATCCTTTCATTGCTTCCAGCTTTGCAATCCTCTAAGCTCTGGGTTTGAATCGCGGGCTGAACTCCATCCCATGGAGTGGCTACGTCTTTTATTTGTGCTACCCAGACAAATGAAGGACAGTTGGCCGAAGGCATCTTACCTGACCGTGCCATCAGGCTCTGGCTGGCATTTCTGTCCTCTGGGGCATTATCAGTGGCACAACCATGTTTGCGACTTGGCTGCAAGTTGCATTGCAGCTGCTACAGCTGGGCTGACCTAAAGGAACTCTGTGGCTAGCTCAGTGAGAGCTACCGGAGGAAGGGTGAAGCGAAACAAAGACAAAGAGTAAAGGTTGAGGGAGCACAGGAGGAGAAAAGGGGAGATGCTGTCCCCTCGCTTCGCCAGGAGGGATTTTCACGCCACCGGCACGGCATTCACGGGAGCGCAGTGCGAGAGAAGAGATGAAATTCTCTCTGATGCGCCTTTTCCTTTTCTTTTCTTTTCTTTTCTTTTCTTTTCTTTTCTTTTCTTTTCTTTTCTTTTCTTTTCTTTTCTTTTCTTTTCTTTTCTTTTCTTTTCTTTTCTTTTCTTTTCTTTTCTTNTGCTCGCTACATTGGTGGGAAGCTAGAAGGGTCCTTCTGTGAATTGTAGTTCTCCACAGCAGCTCTGGTCCCCACCATCCTGCCCTCTGCCTGTGCAGCAGTGGGTCAGCATCAAGCCATTTCTCTCTTGCCCCAGCTGAGAGCGTCTGCTTTTTGGTGTTGCTGTGGGAAGGCAAACATCCAGCAGTGCTGCAGGCATCCTTCCCTCCCAGGCTGGTTGTCTGGGACTTGCTCCAGGAAGCATCAAGAGAGGAAAGATGCATTTCAGGGAGTATTTCTGTGTCTGCAGCAGCTTGCAGTCCCCCAAAGAGAGGCAGGAACTGGTGTTGGTGCCTAGTTACCGGCAAAGGGTCCCTTTTAATGTTCAGTGAAAGCACAAAAAGAATGTGCAGGCTTAACCTGAGTTAAGTTCTGAGGCATACAGACTTGATTTAGCAGAGTGATGAGGGAAACCTGAGAGAGGCTGTTCCTCAGCAGGACCTCACAGAAAGCACCCAGACCTTCCTGGATCTGCCCTGAACAAGGAGGTTTAGTAGGAAACTCTAGCCCAGGGTGCATATTTGGGGGGTTTTAGGAACATGTACATGATTTAAACCTACTTCATCATGACTCTCCCCTGAGGCAGCAATTAAGAGCTGTCCCATGTCTCTGAGGTTGGATAATAAACCTCATTCCTGTGTAAGCCAGCACCTCTAATCCTGTCCTAAACATGCTACTCTCCTCCTCTTGATTTAGGGAAACTGAGGCAGGAGACGGTGAGGTGTCTGGCTCAGATCCCACAGAGAGATTTAAGGTTACAGGGTTCCTGGACTTTGGATCTAGTCTACACATTGTAGGTACTTGGATAAAGCCTGCTGATGTGTTTCCTACCCCAAAACAAACCACCAGTATGAGGCAGGAGTGCCAGTGTGAAGGTGCGCCCATATTCCAGCCTGTATCCCAGTGCAGTGAAGGAAGTAATCAAATCTGACCATCTTTATACCAGTAATCCCCAGCAGAAGATACACAAGCCTCATTCAATTTGCCTTCCTGAATGTCTTCTGTTTTGCAGGGTGAAAATTAAAAGGGCCAAGGGACAATTAGAACTTAAACTGGCCACTGCTGTAAAAGATAATAGGAAAAGTTTATATATTAGTAACAAAAGGAGTGCTAAGGGGAATCTCCACCCTTTAATGGGTGCAGGAGGAAGCATGGTGGCTGAGGATGAGGAAAAGGATATGGTACTTAATGACTTTTTCACCTCAGGCTTCAACAGTAAATTGCTTTTTAGCTACCTGATCCCCTGAGCTGCAAGACAGGGGCAGGGGGCAGAATGAAGCTCCCTTATTCCAAGGGCAGATGGTCTGTGACCTGCTGCTCCACCTCAGTGCATACAAGTCCATGGGGCTGGATGAGATCCTATCAAGGGTACTGAGGAAGCTGGAAGAGCTGTCCGAGCCACTCTCCCTCACTTGGAAGACACACAAGTCTGATGAGGAGTGGCTGAGGGATCTGGGGTTATTTAGCCTGAAGAAGAGGAGGCTGAGGGGAGACATGATCACTCTCTACAGCTCCCTAACAGGAGGTTGTAGGGAGGTGGGGGTTTCTTCTCTTCTCCCAAGTAATGAGTGACAGAAAGAGGAAATGGTCTCAAGTTGTCCCAGGGGAGGTTTAGGTTGGAGATTGGGAAGAATTTTTTTCCTGAGAGGGTTGTCAGACACTGCCCCAGGCTGCCCAGAGAGGCTGTGGAGTCTCCATCCCTGGAGCTATTGCAAAGCCGTGTAGCTGAGGTGCTGAGGTCCATGGGTTGGTGGTGGGCTTGGCAGTGTGAGAGGAAGTGAGGGGTTGGACTTGACAATCTTAAAAGTTCTTTGCCAACCAAACAATTATATGATTCTACAATTCTATGATACATGGAAGTGCCACATAGGTTCTGGACAGACAGGAGAGACCACAGTAGACTCCAGAGATGCTAAGGTGAGATTTCTCAGGTGCAGAACGCCTTAAGTAACATGCCCTCCCTATCTTTCCATCCTTCCTGTTTCCATCATACACACAAAATCTGCCTACCAACATGTTGGATGATGCCAGTCAACAGTTCCATCAACCAGCCCCATCTTGGTGTGTGGCACCATGAAGGAAGAGATGCTGAGACAGGACATGGATGAGGAGTTCATCTGGAGCAGATGGAGGGACCATTTCTGTGACTTCTTTGCTGCCAGGGAGATCTGGAGAAAGAGGCCAGGGTAGTGTTGTTTCAGTTGTGTCAGTGTCCATTTGTCCACCAGGACACAATCTACCTTATTCTAAAGTGGATGGCTCTTGTAGGGCAGATGACTTGTGCACTCAGAGCTCCTGTTGTTCTCCATTGATAGCTGCATTTTCCCAGGTGAGTCCCTCACAGCTCACCCTCTCCTTCAGACAGAGCAGATCTTCCTGCTGTTCCCTCAGGTTCATGCAAAGCCCCAAGTCCAAGAATAGAAGAGGTAGGACCCCAAGGCCTCTTCCTAAGCCCAGATTGAAAGTGGTAACCTCTCAGTCTGAACAGTAGCTCTTCTATCTTGGGGAAACCCACTTGTGAAGCGAAGCCATCAGCTGCAGTGACTCTGCCTCTGCAATTCACCACTAGATGCCAGTGAAAGCTCTTCCCAATCTGCTCCGATTTAGAAAACCTCCTACTTTTGGCAGTTTGATTTGTTTTATTGTATATTTTTTTAAGATAACCCTTCACTTTTAGTCTAATAAGGCCTCCTTGTATTTGGGCAGTATGTATAAATATATGTGTGAATGTGTTTTGTGCATCTCCTCTCTCTCTGCTTCTCTCTTTCTCTGACAGAGATACACATTTGCCTTTGTTTGCTATTATTTAGATGAAAACTTCTTCCCTGTGTCTCCCCAAACCAAGATTTGGAGCCCAAGCTCCTTTCTTCATTCCCCTTCCTCTCAAACACCCCAGCTTCCCAAATCCTGATATAAATCCCATCACTGCATCATGACCTGATGTCTTGACAGGGACATTTGGTCCAAGAAACATACAGGTGCTGACATGGCATGTCCAAGTCCTGTCCTGCTGTGGGATAAGAGTCCTCATATCAGGTGACCAAGAGGCAAGATGTGGGTTGATGTGGGTCCATCTTATCCAGCCAAGGGGGAGGAGATTGTGGAGTAGAAGAAAATGAGTGCAATAGTGCTGATAACCAGCTTGCCTATGTTTAGAGTTTAGTGAGAGGATGAAATGAATGAAACTTGTAGAGACTGCAGTACTAGGAAAGAAACCCTCTGTGGGGAAAGGGTGAAAAATAAATAAAGCTCGCAGTCCTGTACAGTACAGCTCTATGTTGCACTTCCCTAGTGTAGAGATCTGTATAGGGCTGAAAATGATCTCCTGTTTTATATTTCATCTCCTGCAGTTCAGCACCAGGCTGCAGGAGGGATGTGTCAGTATGTCTGTGTGTGTTTTCCATGTGCTGGGCACAGCCACCCTCTCATGCTAGAGGACCACCAGAGTTAGAAGTGCCTTTCCCTTTGGGCAAGTTGTGTTTCGGTGTAACATTCTCCTCTTGCTCTCTGGAGTACCTGATGTTGGTTGCCATTGGAGACAAGGTGTTAGACTTGATGGAGTAAAGGTCTGATCCAGATTGGTGATTTCTGTGTTGCTTTTTCAGACAAATTCAGCTCTGTGTTTGACTGGCCAGCTGTATCCGACAAGGCTGCAGAGGTACAGTGAGAACTAAATTTAAGCTGAGCTGTCATACACTCCAGTGCCTGATTAATTATACAATGAAATAAAAATGGAATTTGACAAAATAAAGGAGAAGGGGTAAATGGAATCTTCACTCTGGTTTAGAAGTAAATATTGCTGCAGGTTTCATTAAAGATGCCACAGTTAATCACATCAAGAGACTGGAGGGTGTGAGGCTTGTTGTACTGGGTACACATAATGCAGGAGAGCTGGACAATGGGACATGGGGAGATAAGGGAGCAGGAAATCCAGTTATTTGTTCAGGTGAGCCTGGGACTGTTCCTGAGATTTGCGAACATGATAGGTGGCAGCTGAAGCTGAGAGAGATCCCAGCTGCCTTGTGACACTGCTAATTGTTTTTATTGCTTTATAAAACAAGTCTAACAATAAAGCAAATGTGGTAAAGGACAAGCAATTTTCCATGCTATACCACTCTCTTGCTTTTCTTTAATTGCTTTTGAGTATGTGATTAGGAGGGAAAGCTTTTCTTGCTTTGGCCTACATGTCTTGCAGCTTCATTGTGCAACCCAAGCTCAAGTTTTCCATCCTGCTGCCATGAAAATAATTGCAGTGTATGTAGCCACATCCACATCCACCACACCCATCTGATAAGGGCTTGAAATGGAAAACTGGTCTAGGCACAAATAGGCCCAGCACTGATTTCAAGCCTGTCCAGATCACACAGCGACCCTTCTGCCTGTCTATCTTAAAAGCATTGGGCTTCTCGTACGTGAAGGCTCAGTTCTTATTTTGTTTGGTTGGGTATTTTTGCTGTAAAGCAGTAAAGCCTGGTGAAGGAGGGAGAAGGAAGCATATTGGCTGTAATACAAATCAGAAACTCCTCCTTGCACTGCCCCAAGTACTGTCAGAATTGTGAAAGTGATCAAACATCCCCGGGTCTTCTATTTAGTGGGCAGGGAATTAGCATGCTACAAGGACCTTGGCATCCACCCCTTCATTGCCTGAGTCGTACTCTCTTCATTCTGTTTGAAGCTTTCTTTCCCAAAATGATAACTGCATCATAAGAGAACTTAAAGATTAGTAAGGTCTAAATGACATGCTCACAATTGAACAGCACACCAGTAACAGAGCTGAGAAGTGTTTCAGAAGCTGGTGTAAGGCAGCACAGCTATGCTTTTTAACAGAGCAGCCTTCCCAGTGCCTTTCTAACACAACAGCTGCTAGTCACTGCTCTTACTTGCCTGGTGTCATCTTTTCTTCCAGACATACCCTGTAGGTCCTCCTTGCACATAATGACGTGCAATAAAGCTTTAGCTACTTGAGTAGTGAGTGCTACTTGCTCTCTAATGTCTTTCATTCCCCACATACCACTGAGAGGGAACCAAGCATTTAACCCTAGGACTGGTAGATGTCTTCCAAGTCCAGATCATAGGAGTCTGGGCATGAGCCTGGCCTGTGCTGGTGCCTCAGTTTCTCTCCCTGGAGGACAGTGTGGGCAAACCCAGCTGTAGGTATTGCTAAGAAGATGAAGCTTTTGTTTTCAAATTCCTGCAACAGAGCTAGGCTTCCTCCTAGCGAGAGGAGATACTATTCAGTGGAGGAATTTCAAAGCCGTGATTCATCTACTCTAATTTAGACATCTGTCTTAGTCTGAGATGAATCACACCCTGGAGCCCTCTGACTTGGTTTTTGTGTACTACCTAGGAAGCCTGGCTGAGGCATAGATGTGTACATATTGCCATGTAAATCCTGCTGTCTACTGCATGCCTGAAGGACTGAACCCCTGATGCACTGGCTCCCTTCTCCTGACTATTGCCCACCCCACTTCTCTCTGGGATTTGTCAGTGGAGACTAAAGGAGAGTCAGGTGTGAATCACACACAGAATCCCAGAATGGCAGGGGTTGGAAGGGACATCTAGAGTTCATCCAGCCCAGCATCCTGCTAAAGCACATTCCCCTAGATCAAGAGGCACAAGCATATGTCCAGGTGGGTTTAGAAACCTCCAGAGAAGGACACTCCATACCCTCCCTGGGCAGCACGGGCCAGGGCTCCTTCACCTCCAGAGCAGAGAAGTTTTTCCTTGTGTTTAAGTGGAACTTCCTGTGTTACAGCTTGTGCCTGTTACCCCTTGTCGTGTCACTGGGTACTGCAGAAAAAAAGATTGGCCTCAACCTCTTGAACCACCTTTTGGGTATTTATGAGCAATGATAAGGTCCCCTCTGAGCACTGATAAGGTTCCCCCTCAGCCTTCTCTTCTCCAGGCTATACAAGTCCCAGGTCTCACAGTTTTTCCTCATAGGAGAGATCTTCTAGTCCCCTTGTTATAGAAAGTATAAACATTCAGGTAATTTTATCAAATAGTTATTTTTAAGTGAAATTTAAAAGTAAATTCACATAACTAAGCAAAACTAGGCCTCCTTGGTGAAGCCGCTCCCAAAGACAAGAACATGCATTAGAAATCAAGCACAATGAAAATAAGACTGATAACAAGGGGGGTTGTTTAGATCCATGCACCCGCAATCTGTAAAACTTCTAAGAACAATGTTGGGAGTGATTGCTTCAGGGGAAGAAAAGTTAGTTATATTAACCATTAGGCTGTTCACTGTCCTGAATTCCTGTAACTTTCTGGCCCTGAGCACCAGGTAACATTCTGCTCCAGAGCATCAGATAACATTCTGGTTCAGGCTGCCAGATAATTAGTACCATTCTGGTCCCGAGCACCAAATAATCAATAGCCTAAATCAGTTAGTTGGCCAAGTGATCTTGAAATATATATGAATATGTATAACTTGTGTAATAAGGGACTGATTGATGAGTGATATAATGTGTAAAAGTAACAAATAACCAGTCAAGGTAAAGGGTAAATTTAATGAACAATTCTAAGCAGACTTTTATGCATAGTAATAAAGAACAATAGAATGTTGGGTATAAATATCTGTTAATTCTAATGCTTCATTGGACATTTTTTGGGAATGATCCAGTGTCCCCAGTGCGCATTGTCAAATAAAGGACGTCTCTGTTTATCTTTTGTGTAGATAAGTTTTTCTTCCCCAGCAGATTTGCAACACCCTGATCATCTTGCTAGCCCTGCTCTGGTCTCTCTCCAGCAGTTCCCTGTCCCTCTTGAGGTGAGGAGGCCAGAACTGGGCACAGGACTGCAGATGAGGCCTCACCAGGGCAGAGTAGAGGATGAGAACCTCCCTTAAGCCAATCGAGACCTCATTGAATGGCAGCACAGCCTTCTGGTGAATCAGCCAGTCCTCCCAGTTGGTTGTCATCAGCAAACTTGTTGAGGGTACACTCCAGCAAGTTACCCATCAGAAGGCCAAGGAGGAGCTGTGTCCCCTCCAATGCTACCCATGTCACAAGATGCAGGGCTGAGGGGAACCCCAGTGTACTCTGCTGTGTACAGCCCTAAGAGCTGTGAACAGCTGTGAAAGCTGCTAATAAATGTGTGACTAAATCCCTTAGGCTACTCTGCTGCATTGATCTTCCTCTTTCTTTGCTTTCTAGTGTAGAGGATATTTCCTTCTTCCTTGCATTGCTTCCTAGATATATCCTCTGTGTAGTAATAATACACCCCTCCATGTGGTAAGAATAAATTCTAAAGAGAATCATCACCCAATTCCCTTAACAAAGGAAAACAATAATGCCATACTGAAATGCACAGTCTGTGCTTACAGGATGGGCTTTCTTTGGCATATGGCAGATATTTCTTCTTCTTTCACCTGCAGTTTGATTTAATTTCTCTGATTGCCTCTATCAGCCTCCTTGGACTCATTCACTCTCCTTCACTTGAGAAAGAATAGGCAGGATTTCTGTATATGAGAAGTCTACAAGACTTTATAGGGAAAATAAAGTAATTTTTAGATGGTAGAAATATGCACAAGTTTAAAGTGTTTTTATCTGCAGAGGACCAACTAGCTGGTGAAGAGAACAAGATCTTTCACCAGATTTTGTGACTTCCTCAAAGGCCTGGAGAGTGATTCACAAATGTATCTCTGGAATTAAAGTCTTGGTCTTCATCCTTCATCCTTCAAAGCCCAGCTGCTCTCATGCTTGAGGTTTGCTTTTAGGCAACACAGCCAGAAAGCCTTTCAGATGCAAACCCCAACAGCCTTAAAAATCAAACTTGCAGATGAAGTAATGATATCACTTGAGGTCACAGCAAGACGTGGAAGCCATTGTTTTAAGAAAAATGTCTGGGAGCCCTCCTGCTCAAGGAAATTTAGGACCAGTAATTCCTGCTGCCAGTGATTCAGCCACCAACCTGAAAGGAGACACATAGAGCATTACTTGTTCTTCTGCATCCCCAAGGCTTCACATCACTGCTGCCTAGCCATTGTGAAAGACCCAGCAAGGAAGACTCTTGACAGCTGTTAATAAAAATATAGCTTCTTGCCCAGGAGAAAATTCATGGTAAAGTGCCCATGTTTCCAAAGTGCAGGAGTCTGTAGTGTGAGCTTACAGTAGTCACGAGGAGAAGAGGTTTTTGACATTTAAGAGTTTGTTGTCTTGTTTTCTTACACTTCTTTTAGAGGTGGAGAAAATGAATGACATCCTGCTTCATGTATTTTATGTGCTACTTCAATGAAGAGGATTCTTTGAAGGTCAGAAAACAGGGCTGGGAATGGAAAAGGCCCTTTTTCCTTGTTAGCCGCTCAGTCAGTGTGGGCTGTAGTTCTGTACAGTGTTAGAAATACCTTCACTCATCTCCCATGCCCTCCCCATTTTCTTTAGAGTCAAATCCTTTATCTAAAGCAAAACCTTGACCAGGCACTAGTTTTTAAAATTAACAAAATGCTGACATTCACCACCAGCTCTTTGAAAGAGCAGAGTGGATGTGAAAACAAACTGAGTAGCATTTCTCTTTGAATGTAGGGTTTAATTCTCTGATTAATTTGAAGCTCTTTGAATTAGCTTGCTTGTGAGCATCATAGTAGGGCAAGAGACTTATTATCATCTAGCAACAGCAAGAGAAATAAATGCTTCTCCAGTACTAATCTGCAGTTTGAGGCCATATGTCGTAAGACAAGGGTATGTATCAATGTCTCAGTATCCAACCAGCAGCTAGTGATATGCAGAGTGCACTAGGAGTCACCACAAGGTCCCGTATTGTCTGACATGTTCATGATCTTCAGTTGAGAGTGTCAGTCCCCACAGATGTTCAAGACCCAGCTGGTCGAAGTACTGAGCAACCTGTTTTGCCCTCATAGCTGAGCCTGGCTGGGCTGTGGACTTCCTAAGATCCCTTCCAGCCTGACCTGTCTTGTGATCCTATGACCTAGTGTAGTGGTTTTGGCTGGGAAAAGTTTTGATAGCTGGGGGGCTACAGGGGTGGCTTCTTTAAAAACAGAGCTGCCAGAAGCTTCCCTTGTAGCTGATAGGTCAGTTCTAAGATGGACCCCACACCTGACCCAGGCCTGGCCAATTAGTGACTGAGGTAACTCCTCTGTGATTGAACATATTTGAGAAAGGGAATAAGTTGCCGTGCAGTTGCTAAGCTGCGGCAGCAACAGGGAGTGAGAATGTGAAAACATCTCCACAGACAACAAGGTCAGTGGAGAAGAAGGGGGAGAAGGTGCCCAGGCCCTGGAAGAAAGATTCCCTTGTGACCTGTGGTGAGGACCATGGTGATGCAGCTGTGCCCCTGCAGCCCATGGAGGCCACTGGGAAGCAGAGACCCACTCACAGCCCATGGAGCAGGTGGATGCCTGAAGGAGGCTGTGACTCTGTGGGAAGCCCACTCTGGAGCAAGTTCCTGGCAGGATCTGCGAGTCTGTGGGAAGAGAGGAGCCCACACCAGAGCAGGTTTGCTGTCAGGACTTGTGATCCTGTGAGGGACTCAGGCTGGAGCAGCCTGTCCCTGAAGGACTGTTCTCCCGGTGGATGACCCACGCTGGGGCAGGGTGTGAGGAGCTGCCCCCATGAGAGGCCCCATGCCGGAGCAGTTTGTGAGGAACTGTAGCCCATGGGAGGGACCCACGCTGGAGAAGTTCGTGAGAGACTGTGTCCTGTGGGGAGGGACCCCACAGTGCAGCAGTGGGAAGTGTGAGGAGGCCTCTCCCTGAGAAGAAGCAGCAGCAAAGTCCATCTGTAATGAACTGACCACAACCCACATCCCCTGAGCTGCTGGGGGGAAGGAAAGAGGGTTCTGGAGGAGAGAGGGGTGGAGGGAGGTGATTTAAGATTCAGTTTTATTTCTCATCTTTCTGTTCTGATGGTTCAATAATAAATCAAAACTTTTCTCTCCAAGTTGAGTCTGTTTTGCCCATGATGCTAATTGCTGAGCGATCTCCCTGTCCTTACCTTGAGTCACAAACCTCTCATTACATTTTTCTCTTCCTTGTCCAATTTAGGAAGGGGAATGACATGACTTGGTGGGCATCTTGCACCCAGACCAGGCTAAACCACAACCCCTAGGTAATGTGAGAGTTAGTCTCAGAAAATCAGCAAGTGACAGAACTCAAGAGCCTGACAGAAGTGCAATCCAGAGAGACATTGGAAAGCCTACAGAGAGCTTTGAGGGATCTAAGCTTATTTAGCCAGGTGAAGCAGAGGCTGAAGGCTGAGCTAACCGCTGTCTTCAACTACTTCCAGGTGAGTTACAAAGGCTTTTCTCAAAACAAGTAGATTATATAAACAGTAGGGAAATGAGGTATTAGGGAGAAGTCTTCCCTAGAGAGGTGAGGTACAAGAGTGGTTTCTTCATGGCTAGAGCTGCTCCTATGGATATGATAGCACACAGTAGTGGGATTCTGCAGGAGTAAGTTGTCATCACTCTGTAAGGGTAAGTGCCAAGGATATTTATTTCTCCTTATGTAAGTGAAGTCCTGTAAGGCAGGGCTGTAACTGAGCACATAGCTGATGCCTGGTTGTGTCTTGTTTCTCTAGAATCTGATTTTGCACTGGGCTGAGGTGAGAATTCAGAGCAGACTTGTTTTTCTACCTCTTCTTTTGTAGGTCATATGTGGATTTATTTTGTTCATGTATATCAAGAACCCTGGGATGTCTAAAGTGATAACAATTTCTTCTCCAGTAAAATGAATGATATGAAAATGTACATCTAAGTGAAAGCTCTGAGTAATCACTTCTCTCTAGAAAGGCATCCAGTTTTGACTAAGTTCAAGAGGATATTCCTGTACTTAAAGTGATTTCACTGAGTCACAAGAATATTAGAAGGTACTGCTGAAGGCCCTCTGGTTCAACCCCTCTGTTAAGGCTGCCTAGAAGTGGTTGTCCAGGAGCATGTCCAGGTAGCTTTTTGCATACCTCCAATTTCTACAGTTTTAAGCTCACAAAAATTGCTATTGCACTCTAAGAATTGTACCAGCTTTAAATAGGGTGAGAATGGATGCTTTTCAGCTCCTCTATTCTGAATTCTACAGAGGATTTCTCCCACTCCCTGACACACATACTAATTGTGTGATAAGTCTCCTGTAATGTGAACCCAAGCACCCCTCTCCTACTCTGTGGAATGGGCTTAGTTGTTTGTGCAACAGGACTGAAAATAGGAGGACTTTCAACACAGGCACCCCTGTTGCTTCTCTAAGGCTCCTTCTGTGCAGTGGGAAGCTGCTAGTCCCTTCTCTGCCTGTGTAGGTTAGGTGCTATGGTTATATGACCATGAGCTACATCTCTAGAGAACAAAGCGCTGTTAGCAAATCAGTGGATGGCTCTATTGAAAGGAAAGGATGGTGCCTATTAGCAGGATAAGCACCATAAAAGACCGCCTTTGAAGTGCCATAGCTTTGTTGTTCTGCTATTGAAGTCAATGAGAACTTTAATACTGGCTTCCACTGGAGGGGAGCTAAGCTCTCCCTGCATTGATCTTGAAGCCTATACTTAGGCAGAAGATGGATTCTGATCTTCCAGTCCCCCAAATCTGCTTAGGTCAGAGCTCTTCTGCCAGGTAACTTTGTGTTGGTGTAATTTCTGTGCCTTGTCTTCATTTACACAAATGTCTGCCCTGCAAAATGCCAACCCCATGCTGAGTGCTGTGTCCAGCATAGTGCCAGATACTGAAGAAGATGATGGGTCACACTCCCTGGGTAGGAGTCTGCTTAGCCTCCGGAAGCAGAATTTCATTTCCTTCATGACCCAGGGACCATTCCCTGGAGTTAGTCCAGCATGAGCTGAACTTGTCTGCGGTTCTGCCATCCTTGCAACAGGAGTTGGTTTGGTACTGGTGTCTAATCTCCTTCTACAAGACAGTTGTCCCAAAGAGTGAGATCCCACTGTTGTACAAACCAAAGCTGCTGCATATGGAGGAGCCCTCTGGCATTGTAGAATCATAGAATCATTTTGATTGGAAAAGATCATCAGTCCAACCCCTCCCCTCACAGTGCCAAGCCCATCACTAACCTATGGCCCTCAGCACCTCAACTACACGGCTTTGCAGTATCTCCAGGGATGGGGACTCCACCACCTCCCTGGGCAGCCTGGGACAGTGTCTGACAACGCTCTGAGGAAAAAAGTTCTTCTTCAGCTCCAATCCAAATGTCCTCTGGTGCAAATTGAGGCCATTTTCTCCTGTCCTAGCATTCATACCTAGGGAGAAAAGATTGATCCCCACCTTGCTACAACCTCCTGTCAGGTAGCTGTAGAGAGTGATCATGTTTCTCCTCAGTCTTCTCCAGAGTAAACACTTCCAGCTCTCTCAGTTGCTCTCTGTCAGACTTATTCTCCAGACACTTCACCAGCTCATCTCCAGACATGCTCCAGCACCTCAATGTCTTTCTTGCCGTGAACACAGCATTTGAGGTGTGGTCTCAGCAGTGCTGAGACATAATCTCTTACCTGGTCCATCTGGTCGCACTATTTCTGATACAAGCCAAGATGCCACTGGCCTTCTTGGCCACCTGGGCAAGGTCCTAGCACTACAGACCACTGGAGCCTGGGAAAACATCTCTATATGCTTGCCTTAGTTGCAGTCTTTCTTAGGTAGCTTTATAGACAGTACCAAATTAGTGGTGCTACAAAATGCTGCAGACCTCAGTCAACCTTGAATCTTCCTTTCAACCCTTGCAGTGATGCCCCACTGTTACCTCTCTCTGACAGAAGATTGGGAAATTAAGTTCAGTATCAGTATCTCTAGCTTCATCACCGGGGAAACCAAGGCTCAAAGCAGGGGAACATTTTTTCTCTATATTGTAAAGCACTAGTAGAGTCATGGAAGTCAAACCCAAAGTTTCTGTCCTCTTTTCTATGTGTGTATGAGAGAGGACAGGACACCTAGGTCTTGTACCTGGTGTCCTGTCCTCCAACACCTATTGTGTTTTAATTCACTCTAAGTGTGATTTTAACAGACAAATCTGATCTTTTAAAAGCTTAACCTGATCTTGTTCTATGACAAGGTGACCTACCCAGTGGATGAGGGAAAGGCTGTCAAAGATGTCTACCTAAACTTCAGTAAAGCCTTTGAGACCATTTCCAACAGTATCCTCCTGGAGAGCCATGGCTTGGATGGACCTACTCTTTGAGTAAAACACTGTCTGAATGGCCGGGCCCAGGGAATGGTGGGGAATGAAGTTAAATCCAGTTGGCGACTGGTCACTGGTGGTGGTTCCCCAGGGCTCAGTGNACAGACCACTGGAGCCTGGGAAAACATCTCTATATGCTTGCCTTAGTTGCAGTCTTTCTTAGGTAGCTTTATAGACAGTACCAAATTAGTGGTGCTACAAAATGCTGCAGACCTCAGTCAACCTTGAATCTTCCTTTCAACCCTTGCAGTGATGCCCCACTGTTACCTCTCTCTGACAGAAGATTGGGAAATTAAGTTCAGTATCAGTATCTCTAGCTTCATCACCGGGGAAACCAAGGCTCAAAGCAGGGGAACATTTTTTCTCTATATTGTAAAGCACTAGTAGAGTCATGGAAGTCAAACCCAAAGTTTCTGTCCTCTTTTCTATGTGTGTATGAGAGAGGGCAGGACACCTAGGTCTTGTACCTGGTGTCCTGTCCTCCAACACCTATTGTGTTTTAATTCACTCTAAGTGTGATTTTAACAGACAAATCTGATCTTTTAAAAGCCTAACCTGATCTCGTTCTATGACAAGGTGACCTGCCCAGTGGATGAGGGAAAGGCTGTCAAAGATGTCTACCTAAACTTCAGTAAAGCCTTTGAGACCATTTCCAACAGTATCCTCCTGGAGAGCCATGGCTTGGATGGACCTACTCTTTGAGTAAAACACTGTCTGAATGGCCGGGCCCAGGGAATGGTGGGGAATGAAGTTAAATCCAGTTGGCGACTGGTCACTGGTGGTGGTTCCCCAGGGCTCAGTGCTTGGGCCTGTTCTCTTTAACATCTTTATCAGTGATCTGGATGAGGGGATCCAGTGCACCCTCTGTAAATTTGCAGATGGGTGGGAGTGTTGGTCTACTCGAGGGCAGGAAGACTCTTCAGAGGGCCCTGGCCAGGCTGGAGTGATGGGCTGAGGCCAATTGGTTCAACAAAGCCAAATGCTGGGTCCTGCACTTGGGCCACACCAACCCCAGGCAATGCTACAGGTCTGGGACAGAGTGGCTGGACAGCTGCTGGGAGGGAAGGGCCCTGTGAGGTGTTGACTAATAGCAGCTGAACATGAGCCAGCAGTATGCCCAGGTGTCCAAGAAGGCCAAAGGCATCCTGGCTTGTACCAACACAACAGTGTGACCAGCAGGACCAGGGAAGAGATTGTCTCCCTGTGTAGCTGTGGTGCTGAGGACAGTGCTGGGGGAACAGTTGAACTTAATGACCTTAAAGGTCTTTTCCGTTCTAACTGATTTTCTGTTATTTTGTGTAAAAGTTTTATTTTGTTGCTATTGACTGGTTCTTTCTGAAAGGATAAACAGAAATCAGTGACTCATTCTTGCCTAGGAACATCCCTTTTTTGTGTTACCTTGGCATATTCCTGCACTGGAAGCAGTGCCACTACATTTATTTTGCCTCCAGGTTTTTGCATGAAGATATCTTTATACAAATGAACTTGTTTTAAAATCTGTCTTGCATTAAATGAGTTGCTGACATTGTTCTGGGTTGTCTAAAACCTGCTTAAAAACCTCTAATGGTAGAGAAGCTCTTACCTCCCCAGTCAATAGATCTCAAGGTTTCATCAGGAGGAAGCAGAATGTATTTCACAATCTTTTTTATGTCACCTCAGCCTGTCCACTGAAAGAGGCTCCTTTGATAATGAGTCTTGTCCTTCTGATTATCTTGTGTGATTATTAATGCAGTGTAGCCCTTGTTCTGTCGTTGCTTCCAATGAATACTTCTTCCTCACCAGCCTCTACAGCATGTCACGGTGTGTGATTTTTATCTGTGAGAGCAGCTGGTGTAATCACACCAGGCAGCGTTCTTCATTTGAAGCAGTTGGTCCCTGGTATATAACATGCTGGACAATGGAAGTTAATTACAAAATAGCAAAATAAACAGGCTGCCAATCAGGTGGCAGAGACTTTGCTTGGTAATGAGCTCCTAACATTTTTTTTTTTTTTGAGGGATGGAGAGTTAAGTCTGTTTAGTAAGAGCCTGGTTCTGTGTGCTTTTTCAAAGTGGAAATATGGTGTTTCTGAAACGAATGGAGCTATGTATCCAGCACTTATCCACCCAGGTAGCACAGTCTCAACCATGTGATTTTATGCTATTTCCAGGTTCTGCCTTGATATTCCTCCTTCTTGCCAACTTGGCTCCTCTTCCCAAGTGTGCTACAGAGCAGATCCTGATAACTGCAGATGCTGAGCAGCACATTGGGATGCAGATTCCTGAGTGAACTTCAGACTTTTGAGACAGTCTTGCTCTAAGTAGCCATTAGGGTCTCTCTACTGTCAAGACAAGATGTAATGATTTAGCCCCCTCCAAGATAATTTAGTGAAGATAAGTGGGCTGAGATGTCCTTTAGAGCATCTTTTCTTCTTTCCATTGACTCTGCAGGGACCCTAAACACTTGCTTTAGATTAGACACCTAGGCTACCAAAGAGAGGTGAGAAGAAGTCGTAGCTTTGGTCTGCAAAGGATCTCATCAATGTGCATGGGGATGGTGTAGCAATATAACTTGGGCTTGGCTCAGTGGATTGAATACAAATATCTGCCATCTTTTTAGATGCTCTGCCCAATAGCTTCCAACTTGTGCTCCAGGGAGGCACAAGCCTCTAAACACTTTGTCTTGTATCCCTCTTCTCTGTCTGAATATCTCGAATACCTCAAAGCTGTACAAAAGGCAATTGTAGCCAGGTGGTGGTTGGTCTGTTCTCCCTAGTAACAAACAATAGAACAAGAGGAAATGGCCTCAAGTCACACCAGTGGAGGTTCAGGCTGGATATGAGGAGGAATTTCTTTACCGAAAGGGTTGTCAGGCATTGGAATGGCTGCCCAGGGAGGTGCTGGAGTCACCGTCCTTGGAGGTATTTAAGAGACTGGTGGATGTTGCACTCAGGGAAATGGCCTAGTGGTTGATAGGGCTGAGACAAAGGCTGGACTCAGTGATCTTAAAGGTCTCTTCCAGATGAAATGATTTTATTCTAAACACCTACATTTAGACACTTAATTTGAATCTTCTTTGACATGAGTAAAAGCATTAATGTTATACATAAGCCATCTACTTCTGTGTGATCCAAATGTCCTCACATATGGTTATTTTCATTAGAGCTACTCAGGAGACCTCTCTGCTCATTTATAGAGATGCAGAGAAGAGCATCTTCCTGGGGAATCACTGTATGACCCAAGTGAGGACATTGGTTCTGACAAGTGTCTGACAAGCTGGTTCTTTTGTTCTCCAGTAGACTTTGATTTCTTTTTTGACAGAAACATCAGTCAGGAGTGAAAGTATTTGTCAGGATTTAGAATTTCTCCATCTACTGATAAAAATACACTGAAAACTCTTTTTTTTTTTTTTTCTCCAAAACAAAGTTAAGAAGGCCTGTGAAATCAGACTTGGGTTCAGGTCAGCTGTTCCTTAGAATGCTGGTTGAACATGCCAAAGCTCAAAAGCTTAAGTTAAACTTTTTCCTCAAATCATGAAACCTGTTGATGATTTCTGTTAGAAAAGGGGTTTCTGTGCTTGTGGGGTTTTTTTGGGTGTTTTTTTTTTTTCTTTCAAAGGAACCTGAGGTTCTTCATAATAACTTGATTTCAAGTGAACGAAACAAGAATAGCTGCGGTTCAGGAACACTGGGGTTTTCAGTCACGCTGCATAGAGGAAGCAAGTGGTCAAGAGAGAGGAAAAATGAGGCAATGTTAAAATAAAGACAATATATAGGAAGTAACTGTCCATCCTAACAAGGCATTCAGCTGAGATTTAATGACTGTAGACTCTTTTGTCATCAAAAGAGAAAATAGTCACTTTCACATCATGATTCATCTGGCCTATTCCTGCTCATGCCAAAACGCACATCTGAACTGTGCCTCAGGACCCACTGACAAAATTGACTAGATCTCAGCTGACTTCATGAGACTCTGGAGATGGCTCAGATGGAGTCAGCTACTCGCCAGATATTTACTTTGGACAGAATTTTCCTCTCTCCAGCTGTCCCAGCCTTTGTGCATTGAACCTTTTACACAAAAGCGCCACATATCTCTGATTCTTCATTTGCAAGTCACGTGTCAGCACGTTTGCAACAACTGCCTCCTATTTCTTTATATGATCCACAGTAATTGGGAGTGTGGGAGGGGAGCATGATCTCACCAGCTCTTCCTGCATTGTCTTGGACTACTTTCACGTACTAACACTCTGCAACAAAAGCCAAGTCCCATGATAATGAATGTTTTTTTTTATAAGCTGACAGGGAGAACAATGCTGCTAATGAGTAGGCTGAAGATATGGGGAGGGGTGGAGGGGAGTGCACAGTGCTAATATTTTCAGAGCTATTTTGGTTATCTGCATTTATTTGGTAATGACCAAGAAATGTAAAGCTTTTCCCCCATTCTTTTCACTGTCTGGAGGACGTGTGATCAACAAGGAGACCTTAGTAGCAAAGAGCCTTGCAAAACACATTTCCATGGTACTAAAAGAATTAAGAAGCTCCCAAGTATGTGACATCTCAGCTCTTATGTGTTGTTTCATTCCATCTGGCCTCTGTCACACACCTAAGATGCTCTCAGAAAGAGATTCCTATTCAGCCATGGCCTCTCCTTTCAAATGGCACAGTTACAGTCAGTGTGTATGAGAAAAGGCTGTTGAACTTTGTAGGTTCATGATCCATGCTCCAAAAAGGTAATGATCATAGCTGACATGCTCAACATAACATAACCCATCAGGAAGAATTCCTTCATAATTAGTGTTAGATAGCACATACATTGACACTTCTAGTGATCCTAGTTGGGAACAACATGTTTTTCCCAGCAACTGATCCTGAAGCAAGCTGGCTACTGAAAAGGTGGCATAGCTGACCCACTCAAAGCCATCAGCCAGGGCAAGGTGCTGCTGCATATTGATCTACCTTGGAAGGTCAAGCCTGGGAAGCCTGAGTTGATGGTGCAGAAGTTATTATTTTTAGGCTCCTGAGTTCATAGCCAATGCAGCTCCAGAGGTTACCTCGGAAATCTCCAAGGAAATTTCTCAGCTCTAGTGACATCATTTTTGCAGAGTAGAGCTTTTTAGGGAAAATGTGCCAAACGCCTCTCTTCTCCCTTCTTAAAGCCCAGACAGTGTGAGATCAAAGGTCCACTTATGGAAAGCTTTGCCTATGGTAACTCCAGTTGAGGAGAGTGGCTCTTAGACAGCTCAGTCTGTGTCCTTGCACTGGAGATTAGAGTCTCCTGCCAGTTTCCAGCTTTAGGGTCAGCTGAGAGCCTCCAAAGCCATCTCTGAGGCATCCCAACAATGTCAACCCTGCATGACTGATGACATGCAGGTAGCAGTTCTATGATCTCCTAAACCTTTGAAAGGGGATGCACAGCAGCCATCACACAGCTGAATTGGTCCAGTTCCTTGGTTTAGTAGAGACCTATTCTGCTGTGCCAGAGCTATCCTTTTGGAAGGTATTTGGATGTGTTTGTCCTGTGACTATCTGATTGGAGTCTGAGACTTACTAAGAAAAGTAGTAGCTTTATTCAAGGAAAAACATGACATCCACCAACCCATGAGGTGACAGTATCACAGCCAGCTCTATGTTATATGCTGCAGAGGAAAAGCTATAGTCCCAGATATTTTTTCAGTGGTGACCAGTGATGTGGGACAACTGAAGTGTTGAGTCCTAATTGTCATAGGGTGAGCAATCAGTGGAACCAGGTATGCACAGTGTTTCATGGGAAATGCAAACAGGATGCTCCGTATTCAGCAGCCTCATCTCTGAGTTATGTTCTGATACTCTTCATGTTATTCCTCAATGCAGAGAATCACAAAGAAGAAAGTCACTTGATCTGAGTAGACAGCACAGTGTAGCCAGCAGGAAATCCATCATTTTCTTTGCAGGTCATTGGAGATTAGCATTAATTGACTGTCATTAGCTGAGAAGTGCCTCTAATCAGTCAGCTTTTTATCAAGTTTTACACCCATCCCTTCCAGAAATTAGTCATCCCCTCTGCCTTGCAATCACAATTGCATAAAATAGAGAAAGACATAACCTTCAGTCTCTCTCTCCAGACAATCAAAACCACATCCACAACTGTCCTTTTTTTCCTAGCTGTTCATTGGACTGCATGAGCTCGGTCTCAAGATGTCATGTAAGGACTTAACAAAATCCTCCTTCAGAATGATCCCCATGGAATGCCTAAGTGTGATGCTCAAATTCAACAATTTAATCTGCAAATTTAATTGATGTATTTAATAAAAACACTAGGAAATCACAATATGGTTTCTATATAGATACCTGAAAACGTCCATGTCCCAATTGCCCTCTGGCAAAAGCAGTTGAAACATCATGGTCTTGATATCAGCCGTGGTTGTATGGCCCGTGATAGACAGTACACCAGTCTTGTTTAACATCATCATCACCTGGATGAGAGGACAGAGTGTACCCTCAGCAAGTTCGCTGATGACACCAAGCTGGAAGGACTGGCTGGTTCCCAAAAGGCTGTGCTGCCATTCAGCAGGATCTCAACTGGCTTGAGAACTGGGCAGAGAGCAACCTCATGAGGTTCAACAAGGACAAGGGCAGAGTCCTGCACCTGGGGAGGAACAACCCCATGCACCAGTACAGGCTGGGGATTGACCTGCTGGAGAGCAGCTCTGCAGAGAGAGACCTGGGAGTCTTGGTTAGTAAAAAATTAACCATGAGCCAGCAATGTGCCCTCGTGGCCAAGAAGGCCAATGGCATTATGGGATGTATCAAGAAGAGTGTGGCCAGTAGGTTGAGGAAGGTTCTTCTCCCCTTCTCCTCTGCTCTATTATTGATTCTATAATGGAGTTTTACCAGTACCAAAGATCAAAAATCTCCAAAGTTGCCAAAATGTGAAGTCACTATTCTATGTAATACAAGATGGGGCAAACAAAGGGAAAATTTTACTTTCATTAAAAAAAAAGTGGGATATTGGCATTATGATAAGACAGAAAGCTGTTGACTTTGTCAGATTTTTGTCTGTCACAAACCTGACAACCTACTGAAGTTGTCAATTGACTCTTGTTGTGTGTGTCCTTGGAGTGATGTTTGCAGAGAGTCAATCATTCCAGCTCACAAATATAAAGTCAGAGTTCAAGTGTGAATGCACGTGAATTGTGGGGATGTTTACTGTTGTATGCAGGCTGTACGTGTCTCCAGGTAAAAGCGTGTGTGCTGTTCTCCTCAGCAAACAGCTCAATTTATAATTAATATTGGAAGACATCACTTAATATGGTGACTTGTCATGGACATATTTAATTTGGGATACAATTTTCTCTGATTCACAGAAATACCCCAAGGTGAGTATAATTTTAGAACTAGCTGCTTAAAGGGAAAGTTAAGATAACATTCAGGAGCATGACAGAGTATTAACCATCTGCTTTCAGAGAAAATGATCATATTTTTCCTTAAAATATCATTCATGTTTCAAGGGAGGGATTGATGAAGAAATTTTGGCAGGACTTAGGTGCTTAATTTAGAGGAAAGAAGCAGGTTTAAGACACACTTTGCCTGTGATTCTTGGTGAGCAGTGACTGCCAGCCCAGCCCATGGGGTCTCAAGGAGACTTTTTCCATTTCATGTCCCTGATGTTTCTTTGCCTGTGGCCTCTACTCATTACCTCCCTTGGCATTACCTAGCACAGAATTACTCAGGCTCTTGGACAACTGTGACCTTACTTACACATGAAACACTCCTTGTTAGTAGCGATCCCTCCAAATGGAAAAGGACCCTGAGTGCCTCATGGTGTGTGTACAGCTCGCCTGGCTGGGCCAACATCAGTTATGTGAAGATGGAGAAACTTATGGTAGGTATCTAAATGAGATGATAGGGTGAGAATGAAAGATTGACAGAGCATATGTGTGAACCCCCTTACAGTGACTCCCCTGAAACATTTCTAGGGCACGGTTCACCTCACTTGCAAGTGGACCTCAAATAAGAACACATATGGTACAGATGCTCACTAATCTCTGTGGTGAGACCCTAGGCTCAGACATTCATTGTTCATATACATACAATAGATGTCCAAAGTTAGATGAGCTTACTTTCTTTTAGTGTCTGACTCTGAAAAAGCCTGGTCCTGTACTGGCTAGCTCCTCTCCTAAATGAGAGGAAGCCAGCTATGGTGTTCCACCACATCCTTTGGAGCAGGGGCTTGGCACTATGTGAGAAACCATTGGGTTTGCAAAGCTTCTGGAGGAAAGGAAAACTTCAAGGTATACTTTTTTTTTTTAGTAAGGTGTTGTTTCACCGACTTTATTCCATTTATCAGTACTTCTTATCCTTACATTTAACAACTGTGAAACTGATAGCTGCCTGTCCTGGCTGATGAGGAAGTAGGAAAGGGGTACAGCATAGGCAGCTGACCTAGGCTGGTATTCAATACCATCCTGATGTTATGCCCAGTACATACAGGCAGGGAGCTGGTCGGGAGGGCCGCTGTGGAACTGCGGGTTCGGCTGCCTGTCGGGAGCAGTTGTGTTGGATCCCAGATGGTGAGCAGCTGCGGCACACACCATTCCTTTTGTATATCTCCTCATTCACTGTTATAACTGTTTTTCCTGATCTTGTTTTTTTCTTATTGTTGTTCTATTAAACTGTTCTTATTTCAACCTATGTGGGTTTCCCCTTTATCTCTGGTTCCCCCAGAACCAGAGAACACCCTCATGGCTCTTTGTCCCCGACTGAACAAAACCACAACACTTCCTGACAGGAGGAAGAAAACATTTTTAGCATGAAATCAGAGAAAACTTCTTTTCAAAAAGTGGTACATCATTTGATGCATTTTTTAATACACAAATGAGATTCACTGCTATAGATTTTACCCAGATGTGAGATCTGGGAAAACAGAAGGTTTTGGTGAAAAATGTAGATATGAAGAAGTGATAAAAATGAGGAACAGGGGTGGAATTATTTGGGGAAGGTTTTCACATTATCCTTTGAGGAGTCTGTGTGCTCAGGTGATGTGTTAGACTTCTGTGCCTTTCTTGCATATTTTTATTATTTGTAGTGTTATAATGTTTATAGGCTCCAACTGAGAGCTGGGATACCACAGTAAGGGATGAAGACCTCGGTGAGAGACACTCTTCTCCCAGGATGCACAGCTCACCTGGGAAGACAAGGAAGCAAATTAACAGAGAAGGACCCACCAATATAGAGCTGAAAGCCAGCAAGAAGCAAGAGGGTTGCTCTAGTCACAGAATTCCTGAATGGTGGGATTATCCAGTCCACTCCACTGCTAAAGCAGGTTCCCCTTGATCATGGGGCACAGGAACATGTCCAGATGGGTTTGGAAACCTCTCAAGAAGGAGATTTTATACTTACCCTGAGTGTAGAGTCTCCTTTGTTCTAGCTTGTGCCCTTATCCCTTGTCCTGTCACTGGGCATCCCAGAAAAAAAGCTTACCACATCGTCTCAACACCAACCCTTTAGGTATATATGAGTGTTGATGGAGTCCTCCCTCAGCTTTTTTTTCTCCAGGCTGAACAGCCCCCATTCCTGCAGCCTTTCCTCATGGGGAAAATGTTGCAGTCCCCTGATCATCTTCGTGACCCTGCACTGGACTCTCCAGCATGTCCCTGTCCCTCTTGAGCTGGGGAGCCTGGAACTGGACACAGGACTCCAGATGACACCTCAACAGAGCAGAGGAGAAGGGGAGAAGA
Source organism: Urocolius indicus (assembly GCA_013401255.1). Taxonomy (NCBI): domain Eukaryota; kingdom Metazoa; phylum Chordata; class Aves; order Coliiformes; family Coliidae; genus Urocolius; species Urocolius indicus. Next base: position 316,071 of record WBNH01000681.1, read on the forward strand.
ACCTTCCTCAACCTACTGGCCACACTTTTCTTGATACATCCCATAATGCCATTGGCCTTCTTGGCCACGAGGGCACATTGCTGGCTCATGGTTAGTGTTTTACTAACCAGGACACCCAGGTCTCTCTCTGCAGAGCTGCTCTCCAGCAGGTCAATCCCCAGCCTGTACTGGTGCACAGGGTTGTTCCTTCCCAGATGCAGGACTCTGCCCTTGTCCTTGTTGAACCTCATGAGATTCCTCTCTGCCCAGCTCTCAAGCCAGCTGAGATCCCGCTGAATGGCAGCGCAGCCTTCTGAGGAATCAGCCAGTCCTCCCAGTTTGGTGTCATCAGCGAATGACATGTTCTCTTTCTCATATACCTCCATTTAAAGTGAGGAGCTAAGAATGGTTTCTAAAGGATTCTATTGAATCCTGTTTTCTATTACTTTGACATGGTGCTGACATTCATCTTATCTCTGAGGCACCTATCCATGCAGAAGCAGAATGGGTTGGAGAAGACCCATACTTGGGTGACTTATGGGTTTTCTGAGCCACAAAATATTGAGTCCTGGGTAAAAGGCACTAATGAACACTTCCACTAAGAAGGGTTTGCCTAATGATTCACCATAGCTGGGAAGAGGAGGAGAAGATGCTGTTTTCATGTAGATAATAATTCATAAGTTTATATCTTTTGTATTAAACATTACAAAGATCTTTCTCATCCTAAACCATGCGAGGTAGTTCATGCTCTACATGAGCCTATTTCTCTCTGATGGCTACAAATGAAACCCAGAGGTGTCTGACTCAGCTGGCAGCTTGTGGTTGAGATGAAGAAATTTCAAAGACCAAATGCAGTTTATTAATGAGCTAAGTGTCAAAGTGGCTGGAGTCCAAGGGCTTAAGTCACCTTAATGAAGGAATTTGGTGGTGCTGGTGTCTGAAACATTCATATGAGGCTGACAGAGAGGAAATCTGCCACTAGGAGACCTATGACCTTCTGAATCAGCAGCCAAGCAGAGTGCTCTAAGTCATCTCAAATAACACATGAAACTGATGTTTAGGGAGATGGTCCCTAGGCCTGCATGGGTGAGCCCTATACACTTAGTCCACTGCTCTCAGGTTAGACAAATCCATTTCTAAGGCAATGGTAGTTATAAACTACTCTGCTACCTTAGTCTGTAGAAAGTAATAATCTTAAGTTTTCCAGAAGATGATACTCTAGAAGCTCCAGCATGCTGCAGGTCTCAGTCATTGTGCTGATTGAAACAGTGGTCACAAAAAGTAAGAAATAAAGGCAAAATTCACCAGCTTCCATACATCTGCAGTGAACAAGGGCTGAACTTTCCTCAGTGTACTATTGCATCCGAAGAAATGGCACCTCAGTGTTTCTTTGCTCTTTTCTCAGAATCCCACTTTTGAAATCACACTCTGTCTTGTCAACCTGCTTCTCTCCTGGGCTTCCATGCAGCTGGTCATGCTGTAAGAATAAAACTTAATTGGTTTGACCTTGACAAAAGTGCAAATGCACAGGATGGAAAAGGGGAGAAAAGGAGTCATGTTCTTTGTTTTAAAACATCAGCTCATAATAGTTAGTATGAACTAAATATCATGATTATTTTCAAAGCGTTTTGTTGGTTTTTTCTTTTTTTATACTCTCATTGGAAACCTAAATGGCATATATATTTCTTTCTTTCTTTTTCATGGATGGCATAGTAAAGAATCATTATTTTCCTTCCCAAACAAAAGATGTTACTGTGCAAATCCTGGCTGGTAGAAAAATATCTATTGTTCTGTGTCACTGCAGGTATTATTTTGTGATTAAAATGATTTGTGTTTAAAAGACACAGCTTAACTGAAAAAGAGCTCCTAACTTAACTCTTTCCTGAGACAAAGATCTTCCACATCTCTGATAAAAGGAATGAACATAATTTTCTTGACACAATCTGTTCACACGTGTGGTGTGGATGCATTATTTTTGTTGTTTCTGTTGGTGCCCAGCCAGGCCTGGCTCTGCCCAGCCAGAGGTTGCTTTCTCAAGCAGTAATTCAGACTACTGCAGTGGCAGGGAATTTGCAAGAAAATATGTCTGAATTACTTCTCACAGTTCAGCACTGCTGGAAACACATGGATCGCTTTTCATCTGCTGCTGTCCTCACTGGCCCTACGAATACTCAGTGGTAAACCTTTACTCTTGGTTAGGATTCCTATTGAAGACAATGCCTGGGTTATCAAAGAATAAAGCTCACTCCTCTAAGTGCCAAGACCCATTGTCCCATTAGCTCTTCAACTTTCTAGTTTCTTAACTAACCAGCAAATCAGGGTGTACTTTCTCTTTACACCCACTCCCAAAGCCTGCTCACTAGCTTCTTAATCTTTACTCTTTGTGGGAAGACATTGATCTAATCTGATCTGGCAAACAGAATGCATTGTGCCCTTGGGAGAGGTGAGCTACCCTCTTCTGATGGATCTGGACAATAACACTGCAGGGTTAGTGTCCCTAAGGCTGAGCTAGCAAATAAAATGGTCTAAAGGCTGCTCTCTGGCTGTGACACTATCTGATATTTGCTGATGTGTCTATGTATTGCTAAACTGTCTTCTCCTGAAAAGTATCACCATGTCTAAACTATCTACTGGAGTTGTGTGCAACTTCCAAACGATGTCTGGGAGCTGTGTGGGAAAGATTAAGTTGCCCTGACCCATGCTTGCTGCAAAGTTTGAGGAGGTGGAACTTGACGTTTTCCAAGGTGTTTTACCCAGACTTCATTCCTCTGAGGTGTTTCCAGCTGGTGCTGCTTCTTAGAAAAGACTCACATGAATATTCTGGGGTTTGGTAAAGCTGATGGAGATTTACCCAAACATGGTTGGCTATTTTTACAGAGACTATTTCTATTGAAATAGTTCTGTCTTTACTAACATGCTCTGAATTATTTACTTTGGGCTGCTCTTTTCTTAAAATTGTCTTTCTTTGTATATTTAATTGTGACAGCAGAAGGGTAATCCTAGAGCTGTCACGTCTTTTCTCATCAAACCCAGGCAATTTATTGTAATAGTGACATTGTTAGATTCACTCCTGCTTTCAGCATGGACAGCCTATGAATAAAATTTCAAAGAGCAGGCTATGTGCCATTAATATTCTATAAGATGACTCTGAGAAGTACATGAGTTAGCACAGAGATGGAAACTGCTATTGGTAAGCAAGTTGCCAGTGACAGTAGTGGTACCCATGGGTCCTTGGATCACAGTTCATTTAGGTTGTGCTGATATTTATGTGTTCTGAGTGTATACAATGTAAAAAAAACCACCAAACCCATAGAACAGATAATAGTGTATGTTCTGAACATATATAATAAGATTATATATAAGTATGCATATGTGTATGTAAGAATTAAAGAGGCAAATTGACACCGACTAATCCATAAAGCAGCCAGTAATGTTGAGCATTTTGTCATGAATGAGATATGCCAGAGGTGCATTCAGGAATAACTGTCTTCTCCTCTGAACCACCTGCCCTTTGGTATCAGAGTTTGGACCAGGTGCCTTTCTAGCAGCTCCAGTTCCCTGATCTCTATGCTCCTGGGAGGAGAGAATTTGTGCAAGGTGTCTATCCTTCACTTTCTCTCTTCTCTTTCAGAGCATGTCCTCCTAATACAGAGATGTGGATACCAGGCAAACTCCCTTCACAGTTTCCCTGTGTGAGAGGGTGGGATTCTCTCCAGTTCTCTAAAGCAGTTCTGGAAACATGTACAATGCAGCTCTGCAGGGACTCTGCCAGAAACTTTCCTAAAAGATACTGATTCCAGACTCAAAGCCCTGATCTGAGACACAGTGTTTACACTGTTGACCTCCAGAAACAGTATTTTTTCCCCCTGGGGAAGTTTCATTTACTCAAAGGCCATGTCTTTTTGTCATTCCACCTCACTTATCCACCTCTTGCAGGTTCTCACATCCTACCCTATGATCTCTCTACCTCTGTGCTCTCCTCTGTGACACTTAGAACACCACAGGTCTGATCCCAACATGCTCTGAAGGTCTAACAGAGATAAACACATCTGTGGCATCATTTGGAGCCCTCTCTACTCCTGTGACGCAGTGGCTGTGTGTGGTGTTCTTGTATGCTTTCACATCAGAGATAAACAGAACATAGACTAACTAACAGAAGATAGAAGAGCTTCATGCACAGTCACACCTCTGAAAATCCATCATGTAAACTAATGAACACATTAGGTTGTGTTGGGTTCACTGGAATTGAGTCACTTGAAGCAATAAACTTGTGAGAGGACATAAAACTGCATTTTTAATGCAGGTATCGCTAAATGCCATTCAGAAATGAATTCCCTTCACTGGAGACTAACTCTTATCACTCTCTGTATCTGATTAAGATAGAGCCTGGTAGATGGAAGTGGAACTGGGAGGTCTGACCCAGATAGCTGTTAAGCCGGCTTTAACCTAATTGCAGATGAAGTGATTAATTGAAGTATTACATTAGGGTTTAAATTTTATCTTTGGACTTCTGCTTGACTGCCAAAGAGATGTCTCCAGGCCTTGTAAAGGCAGGTGAATGTGGTTTTTTTTTCCCTGGGGCCTCCTAAGATGGAGAATCTATTACAGACTGGAAGGTGGCAGAAAAGTCCTGAAAACTTTCTATCTCCAGAGAAGAGAAAGATCAGTGAAGTCTGAGTGAGTAAACTGAAGTCCCAGGGGCAAAATGGACTCAGCACTTCTGAGGCTGATATATTGTCCTTTATGACTCTGTCTTTCTGAGTCTGGAGCTGGGGTACACAGATATTTTGAAGCAAAGGCCCTAAGTGGAGTCCCCTAGGGACAGATATTGGGCCCAACTCTGTTTAATAACTCCATTGAGTAATCGGGGATCAAGTGTACTCTGATGAAGTTTGCCCACAATAGCAAAGTGAGTAGGAAAGTGGACACTTTGAAAGGAAGAGCCACTCAACAGGAAAACCTGGATAGGCTGGAAGAGAGGGCTAACAAGAACTTTATGAAGATCAACAAATACAAATGTAAAGACTTGCATCTGGGAAAGCATAATCCAGGAGTGTAGCACTGGGATCTACCCAGTGAAAAGAGACCTGGGGGAAGCTCAACAGAAGCAAACAGTGTGTTGCTGTGTCAAAGAAAGCAACAGGATGCTAGGCTGTATCAACAAAGGCATCCCCAGCAGAGAAAAAGAAGCCATTCCCCTCAGTGCTTGTGAGGCCACACCTGGATTACTGTGTTCAGTTTTGGTCTCTGCTATACAAAAAAGATGTGGACAGTCTGGAAAGGGTCCAGGGAACAGCCATGAAGACGGTTACTGGGAAGCCTGTCACATGAGGAAAGACTGAGAGAACAGGATTTGTTCAGCCTTGAGAAAAGAAGGCTTAGGAGAGAGATTATCATCATGTTCCTGTATTTAAAGGGTGGCTACAAAGGAGATGGGGACAAGGAGTCACATGGAAAAGAGAAGAGGTCTGGGGACAAGTTGCTCGGGGAGACATTCTGATGGGATGCAAGAGGAAAATTCTCCACAATGCGAACAGTCAGTCACTGGAATATTCTCCCCAGGGATGGGAAGTAGTGGATTCCCCAACATTGGACACTGATAAGATTTGTGTGGATGGAGTGCTGGGCCATCTTGTCTAGATTGTATTTTTGCTGAGAAAGATTGGACCACATGATCCTTGAAGTCCTCTCCAACCTTGATTTCCATGACTTTATGATATGCAGGCTGGCACAAGCTGTCTACTTTTGGGCTTTTTGTGGGATTTTGTTGTCATTGGTCTGTATATGTCTAAGCCGTTCAGACTTTAACAGAACAGCATAGACAATGCTTTAAAAACTCTGATGGAGCTTATTTTTTTGTGTCTTTTCTCCTTTGGTGGCTTCAAAGCTGATGGAAGATCCTGTAAGGTAGATGTCAAAAGTAAGAGCTTGTGGGAGACTTTACACTGAAACACAGTTCAGTCTAAAAATATCTTCATCCTAAGACTGAAGTATTTCATCAAGGTTTCAATGAACTTTCCCTAGGGCCTTATCTTCAAGCCATAGGTGCTGGAAGCTGTGAGTTTCCCAGCCTCATGCTGGTTTGCAGATAAGAGGCCACAGGCATTGGGCCCTCACAACCTCTAGGTGACTGATGAGACTGGTAAGCATCCAGAGTTCCTCAATACCGATGGACACTGACAATTCCAGGCCATCAGAAGCCATGATGACATTTTTGTTTGTTTGCATAAGTTTCTATTGACTTCCTTTTGAGTCAACACTGACTCCAGATAAAAATAAACATGAAACATTTTGGTTTCTTCCTGTCCTTCCAACACATTGCACTCAGACATACATAGTCCCCTCCCTGGCAAGCATCCTGAGTTTCATGTGAACAGATTTAGCAACTGGATACAATCTGTACGATTGCTCAAAATCGCGTTTCAAAGGTTGAATAACAAGTTGAAAGCATCTAATTCAGGAAGAAACAGCCTGTGTACCCAACAGCTTGTCTGTTTTCTCTAGATGCACCAGTTAGTTTAATTAAATATACTGTTTCTACTTACAGCTCTTCTCTGGCCTATGAATTTTGTTCCTGAGAGTCCTTCTGTGGTTCCCAGTGCTAATATTGGACAGTGTTTGCCTATGGAGTACTGTCTGTCCTATCAGAGATCCAGCCTAGTTCAAGGACCCTTTTGCAGTATCTTAAAGCCAATCTAGGGTTTGTGGGAAGTTACCTGCACTAACAGGGCGTGCATAGCCACAGTTTACAGCCCAGGCAATGTGACTTACACGTGACTTAGCTCAGCATTTAAAGGCCTTTTTTTGTCCAGGGAGATTTTTTTCTTTTATACTCTCACTGGCTAAAGAATATCTACAGTTCCTGGCTTTAAACTGAGGATATATAAAAGAAAGGAGTGCAGAGATGCTTGGCTTCCCCTCATGGAAGTTTAGGCTTTGTGCTTTGATCCCAAGAATCAGCTCTGAAACTGTTACTGGAGCAAGTTTGTGAAACATAATGAGTATAAGAGTAGGAAAAGCAGAGGTGAGTGGGAGTGGAAGAGGGAGGATTTTCCTGAGCTTTATTACCTGATAGGATGAGCAAGATGGCAATGGCTTCAGGAAAGTACTTAGTTGTGGTTAAAGGAAAATCCTTGAGGTTTCTTATGGACTCCAGTATTTTCAGCAATGCAGATAGGATGCCAAGAGTGTGCTCAGGAGCATGGACACTGTGGTTGAGCAACAGAGGCTCAAGGGCAATGGGGCAGTTGTAAGCACCGAGCTGTGGAGCAAAAGTGAAGGAAGGTAAAGCTTCTTCCCTAAGGGACTGGGGTATGGGCTGCACAGCTGGTCATCGAGGCATTCTCCTGGGAAGCCATGGCAGAAGCACCAACTTCTGCCTCACCATAATGATTCTGGGCTGGGGTTATCTTGTTGAAAGCTTTAGGAGTCTCCCCTGTGTCACTGAATTACATGATTTCCCTTCAGACCTGAGGCAAGGAATTCTGGGGACAGATTTTATCCTTGCAGGTGATTGGGTTTTTACTTTTCCTCAGGAATCTGGGATTTGGAAGAGACTGGGCACCTGGGTGACACACTAGCCACTGTCTAACATCCCCTCTCAACCCTGAGTACATTTTTTCCAGGATGAAAATATAGATGTACACATGTTCTGCATTAGACATCCTATTGTGCTGGCACTGTGCTGAAATTTGGGATATGTGTAAAGAATGGAGGGACGAATGCAAAGAAACTGCTGAGATTTCTGAGAATTATATTTGAGTGTGCTACCTCCAGGCTGCAGGATTTTGGTGGGTTATTCTGTTATCAGAACAACTCCAAGCCACATGTCTCTTTCGACTGCACTTGTCAAGGAGATCTTATTGCTGTCTGTAAAGTCAGCATGGATCTCACGGGCAACCAAAGATTGCAGTGCAAGGATGAGCCCTCTAGGTCTTGCTCAGAAATGTGACAACATAGAGCACCTTGGCCAAGAGCCAAGTTTACGACGAGTCCGAAATGTCCTGGCAGCCATGGAGGTGAGACATATGGTCTCCCTTTCCTCTTCATCTTCTTCAGTGTTGATTGGCTTCCTTGCACATTACCAAGGACTCATTGCAATTACAAGGTCAAAGAGGGATTTATCAGCCTCCCTTCCTCTCCTGACACCACTTTTTTTTTTTTGTTCAAGGCAATCTGTGCTGAAAAGTCACAGGAAAGAACAGATACGGTTCTCAGTGGTATTTTTTTTTTTTGCATGGAGTTACTCAGCAGTACTGCTGCTGGAACAGTAAGAAAGCAGTAGCCCAGCAGGACATTATTAGTTGATTTCAGCTGTGTAGGTGTGAAGTATCACTTTGCTACCAACAGTCATCAAGCCCTGGAGATTGGGAAGAGAAGTTTACAAATGTTGCTTCATTGCTGTTGACTACTCAACTGATTGTTTAATTTCATAGAGCAAGTTAAAACTGTCAATATGCTGAAACAACCTAAAAAACTTACTGAAAAGAGTTATGAACAACACGAGATGCTGTAAAGCAATGAGATATTTTTTAGCATCTTTTTCTGAGATAGTTTGGCATTTTTAGCAGGGAAACTGGCTTCTGGTTAGACAAGATGTAGGTGGGTGAAAGCTATTGCAGGGATGAGATAATACATTTCACAGCTTGTCAAATTCTCTCTTGACAGCTGCATTGAGTCAGGATGGGGGGAGCATAGGGCTTAGCGTTTGGCTCGTTTGGCTCGACTTGTTTGCAAACACCTACTTGAGCACTCTGTAATGCAGTGAGAAGGAGATGAGGGAATTTTTGGGGGCTGAGAATCCACAGAGCAGCTTCGTGTCTCAAACAAAACGGTGGGAAATTACTTAGAGGGACACGGCGGCGCCTGTGTGCTCATTCTTGGGAAAGCTGCGGATAACTGATTTACGAGTGTGTTTTGACATTGAAAACTCCTTGGAGAGCTCCTCAGGAGGCTGTAGAGGACGTGAAGAAAGAAATAGTTCACTGGAAAGGAGAAAAGCTGGAGCCAGCTTGACCTGCAGAGAGTCTTAGTTGAAGAGAAGGGCTTACAAATGCAGTGAGAGTTGCCAGAGTTCATGGGTCCTGGAGCAGGGGCAGTCAGCAGAGACACTGCAAACATACTGGAAGTAGATCAGGGATAGCACGTTGACATAACCAGCAATAGCAGTTTCTAAACTGCACAGTCAATTTCCCAGCCGTCCTCAGGAGGGCAAAATATGGCTCATGAAGCTATGTGGTCTGCATGGTCCTGGGAGCTGTGCAACTTTCTCTCTGGTGCTTTCTTAGTGATCTGGACACTTGGGTCCCTTGTGTGAGCTTTTTAAAGGTGCCAACTAGGATTAGCCTTAAGGAGACCTTGAAACTGTCTTTTTGGATGTGCTAAAAGGAGAGATGTGGAACTTTTCAGTAACAGGAAGACCAATGCCTGTTTGAACTACGTTGCAGAACTGTGACTTTCACATCCACAGGCAAACGAAGAGAGAACAGATGATTCTAATGCAGCTGATGGCCCCTCGAGTGCAGATCCTCCAATACATTAAATTCTGCAAATTCAGCAAGGTTTTCAAACTCAGTGGTAGAATGGGAGTGGCTTCTCAAAGTTTTCATGTTGTGAATGTATCCTACGCAGGATGGATCTTCTCTCAGCTATACATTTCCTAGCTTCATATAGCAAGCTACTGTTGCCCAGAAGATATAAATGGAGCAGGAGGAGAAGACAAAGCTGCAGCATTTTGGGATGACACCAGGCTGACCCTGGAACCCGTGATTGACCTGCTTTGCTCCAGGGATTTCATGGGGACAATAAACAGCTTCTGGAAGGCAAGGAGTCAAGAGTGTGACAAGTCAAGCTTGGGAAAGGGATGTTTATAAAAAAATGTCCTAATGTCACTGAGGCATTTCTGATGAGACAGAGGATTGGCTGTTTTCTGTACATGTCTGTAATTTGTTGTGGTGTTTTGCAGTTTTCACTTGATGCTTAGCACTTGAATGCATTCATTTTTGTCCTTTAACCTTGATTCCTTTTAGAGACTCAATCGTCTAATTTATGTTCCATTCTGATGTTTTAGTACTTGCTGAAGACAGCTAAATGGATGGTGTGTCAATTTGTTGGCTGTATAAACCCGAAAGGAGCCAGTAAACCTTTCCCTCTTAAACTCCTGTCACCCATTAGTAACTAAGGGTCAAGAAAAACTCACTCTTTAGTCTTAATAGGTGACTTCCTTATTTCCCTCATTTCTATGTGCTTTTCTTGGGATGAGCTCCTGGACATCTCTGGGGAAGCTGAGTGTAAAACTTCGGTTTCAGCTTCTTGAAACCAAAATGTTTCTGGTGGGATTGCCAAGGGCTTACACTGCAAACTGTATGGCTGTTTCATCTCAGGACTGGTGTTGAAGTTACATTTAGTCAATACTTCCACAAAGCTAATTCTGGGCTCCTTGATTCTTCCTCCACAGGAAAAAAATGTCATGGAAACTGCAAACACCAAAGGTAGTGATGCTGCTGCTGTCAGAAGGTGCAACGCTATCACTACTCTCTAGATCTCCCTGTAATGGATGGTGGTAGCAAATAGCTTGTTTCAGACACATTATCTGTGGCTTCATCAGTGATGGGAGAAACAGCTCCTTCAGTTGTGTTGAACGGGATTATACTGTCAAAGCTGTTTATAATTTATTTTTAAACAGTGAGTCAGGGAACAGTGTCAGAGGATGGAGGTAGGGAGAGCCTTATGTTGTGGGTTGGCTTTTCTCTCTGCAACACAAAGATTAGGCCAAGGTCTATTGCAGAGCACAGGAACATAGATCCAAGAATAGACTGCAGTGTCAATGTTCCCCCATTCGCAGATAGCAGATACAAAGGTTATTAAACATTGGAGTTAAGGAAATTTCCCTCACTTTAACTCAGCTAAGTGTTTCATATTAAATTCAGAACAGCAGTTGGGACATGGATCAAAGCATTATAACAGCTGCCAGCCTTTAATGTAAACTTTGTGTTGGAAAAAGTGGTGGAAGAAGCACAGCTTACATGTTGGTGGATAATGGATTTTAAATTGTACATGCTGTCATGCCTAATGGGGCTGGGATTTTTGCTAAAGAACTCTTGCTCTCTTTCTTTAGACCACAATATGGTGATGCTTCAGGAAAAAATGGGTCTTCAGGACCAGTTTCCTGGCTGCATTGAAGCTCCATTGAACTGAAAATACTTAACGAGACTTTGAACTGACAAGAAGAAACCTTTAAGACTATTTTTCTCCCTTTAATGTAGCCTGAAGCTAACAAAGGCTCTCAATCCAAGCAAATTGTTGTTACTTACAGCTTTCTGGCATGTGCTACTTGTGTGTTAAAGCTACATTGTTTTACAACAGGCCATGTTGCAGCGGTGGTTGCTGCTACCACAGATTTGCTCTCAATAAGTGTTTTGTGTGTGTGGAGCAGGTCTCATGTGAGCTGTGCACAACCACATCAAAAAGACAGCTCAGGCATGATTTATCTGACAACCTCAGCTAGATGTCTAAAGCTGAACCAGTCTTCCTCAGCTCCCTTTGTTGCCAATAGAGAGAAACAGACTGTCATGGTTTAGCAAGGAGTTGCTTTTGCTTGGTAACAGGGGGAGTGGGTTGCAGTGAAGACCCGGTAAAAGTTTTTGGACTCTCCCCCGGCTCCTGGGTGCAGACCCAACCCCTGCCCCAGCTGGGCCAATCTGGCGCCTCTGCCATCACTATTTGGGATGGGAATTTGAAGTGCTTGGCAGGAGGTGTAAGGGTGGTACAAGATGGAGGCGACCGTGCGGACCCCACAGTCGGAGAAGGAGGAAGGA
>WBNH01000681.1:328650-344351 GCA_013401255.1 Urocolius indicus
TTATTGCTAGAGATTTTTTCAGCTAGAGCTGTTGCAGGGCAGGCAGAGCAGAGCTGTCTGTTGGCTGTAAAGATAGGATTGAATGTGGTGATCCAGAAACAAGGTTCAGATGATGGATGATAACCTTGTGCTCTTCCTCTTAACCCATCTGACCTGCAACTGAAAACCTGTGTTTAACCAGGCTAACACTTCATGGCAAAGAGAGATGAGGCCAACAGTGGCATCTCTGCTGATTTGTGAGTGACCAGTGAGTAAAAAAGCTGTGATCCCATTCTGTGCTTGTTGTGGCTTGATCTGTCTTACCTCAGTGTTTTCTGGTTGGTTTTTTCCCCCTTCTTTTTATTTTTTTATTTTTTTCTTCTCTTTTTTTTTTTCCAGGTTTGCTCCCAATTAGTACTGCTAGGTTTTCTCCAGATAATAAGCACTTCAGTGTTACCTTCACTCTGTCTTTCTCACACAGACCAATGCTTTCTCCGGGAGAGCAGTTGCACTGTAGCAGACACTCTTAAATTGCTAAATCCCACTTTCAAATTTCATGGGCAAAATTTCAGTGATGTAAGTGAGGAAAAAATAATTCTGCATAAGATCACCATTGTTCAAATTTGTGTTTCAGTGTTTCCAGACCAAATGCCCTCCATTCTCAGTGAATGCAGTTCTTTTCTGACGGGGTGGGGGGGAGGTGTGTCATGGTCTTCATGATGTATACATCATCTCTTGTGCTTGGGAAGGATTCTTTCAGCTAGACTAAGGTAGATCTGCTCATAGCCAATGTAATTCTTGCGCCCTGTGTTGAAACTCTACCACGTCCCAGGGCCCAAGGATTTCAAAGGGGTATTGCAGCAGCTACGCACAATGTTTTGAGCAGGGTCTCTGTTGTACATACTTCAGGGCCAGGCCAGAACAATGTCTTTTAGGATTGGTCTTTTATGTAGGGTGCATGCACATTAACCAGCCTCTCTGCCAAGATGGTGAGGGCAGTCTCACAACCATGTATGAAGAGGGTGCTTCCCTTTCCTCCAACCACTTACCTCACAATGCCAAGCCTATTACTAAACCATATCCCTCAGCATCTCAGCTACACAGCAGGAATGGGGACTCCATCATCTCCCGGGGCAGCCCATTCCAATGCTTAATAACCCTCTCAGGGAAAAAAGTTCTTCCTCATCTCCAATCTAAACCTCCCCTGGTTTGTTCCTTCCTCTTGTCCTTTCATTCATTTCTTGGGAGAAGAGACTAAACCTTACTTCGCTACAACCTCCTGTCAGGTAGTTGCAGAGAGTGATCCTGTCTCATCTCAGCCTCCCCTTCTCCAGACTAGACAACCCCAGCTCCCTCAGCTGCTCCCCATCACACTTGTGGTCCTTCCCCAGCTCTGGTGCCCGGCTCTAGACACACTCCAGCACCTCAGTGTCCCTCTGGGAGTGAGGGGCCCAACACTAAACACAGCACTCGAGCTGCAGCCTCACCAGGGCCCAGCACAGGGGGACAATCACTGCCCTGGTCCTGCTGGTCACAATGTTTCTGATACCAGCCAGGATGCCATTGGCCTTCTTGGCCACCTGAGCACACTGCTGGCTCGTGTTCAGCTGCTATCGACCAACATGACAGGTCCTTTCCCTCTGGGCAGTCTTCCAGCCACACATCACTAAGCCTGGGGTTGTTGTGGCCCAAGTGCAGTATCAAGCACTTGGCCTTGTTGTACCTCATGCCATTGGCCTCAGCCAACCATAAGATGATTCTACCTCTTTTATAGTCTATGGAGAAGGATGCATAGGATAGGATAAACTCTGCAACTCATCCTAAAGCAGATGTCTAAACCAGGGAAGATCAAATGTGTCTACAAGCATCTACTTATGTTCAGAGCACTCCCATGTAACCCCTTCTACTGTGTGCACAACAATGCTGGGAGCCCTTGTTGCAGAAGACTCCTTCACAAAGACATCATTCATGCAAGCATCTTGATCCTGCTAGGATCCAGGTACCAAGACTACACTCTGATTTCTTGGATCTGGATATTTCAACAGGTAGCTCAGGAGGCGGTGAGACCTTAAAATAGTAACAATATCCTATTCATTTAGAAAGATGTCATTTGAGATCTCTCCACAGAGACTGCTTCCCTCCAGCAAAACAGCAGTGATCTCAGTATTCTGGGATGAGGTAGGACACACCTCCAAAATCTCAATGTACTTTCTCTTCCATGACCTCTATTCTAACGGAAATCACTCTGAGATTAATCTTACCAAGACATGAACTACTGGGAAATTTTGTCCCTGCATTTTTAACACATTTTTAACATTGCCTCAAGCACTGTCTATTTATAGACAGAGTAGTGCCTCAAACACAAAATGCAATCTTTAGTGATGTTATTCAACAACAAATAACCTGCATTAATCAGATATTAAATACAAGGTCATGTCTTTGTTCTAATTAACATTTCTTTTAAGTTTTGCTTCAATCCACGAACTGGAGCTTATTTCTTGGAAAAAAAAAATGATTAAAAGAATCTGTTTGAGCTGCTGTGTGTGTGAATTGCACACAAAGGGGTAAAAATGCCGGTACCCTCTTATCTGTGGTGCAGACCTGGGAGATGCAGACCTGAGCGAGAGATCAGACTGAGAAGTAGCTGAGGGAGGAAGACTTGTGGAGGCAAAACAGTCCTGTTTTGGCTATTAATCATGGGATTAAGCAGAAAAACAGCTTCAAAACAGTTTCAGCAAGGCCACAGGTGCCCAGAGTGAGATAACTGCTTCATTAACTGTGAAGTGAAGTGAACTCCCCTGTGACACTCCTAAAAATGAGAATTAGCAAAAAGAGGTACATGTTAAAACATATATAACTTTGTTCCTCAACTGCTCACCTGAATCATGTCAAACATCACCCTAAGGAGAGAACAGAGAAGACTGGGGTATAAAAGTCTCAGGGAGAGGGTGACAGGGATTTTCTTTTGACTCTTTAGAGCTTTTTTTGCTTTTTAGCTTTTGCTTTTTGCCTTATGGCTGTTTGCCCTTTTGGTTGCTTTGACCTTTAGGTCTTTTGAGTGTTTTAAGCACTTTTGTTCTGCTGCTTCTCAACCTGATTGAGAAAGAAAGACTCAGCAGGGAGAAAGAGACTGAAGACGGGAGGAAGACAGTCAATGGGCTGTACTCCCCTTCCTTCATCAAGACAGGGATGCCTTCTTGGTAAAAGTTGTGCTTCTTCTTCACTCTGTGGTGAAAAATCTCCAGGGTAAGTATTGTTGGCATTTTTATCATACCTAAGCACAATTGCTTAAGTATTATAAAAAAGTATTTCTCAACAGCAATCTCAAATCTGTTCTGTCTGTTGCCCTGATAAATTCTCATATATCCAATTCTGATCCTTGACTTTGCAAAACTATTTTCAGTGAAAGTCCCAGGGAGAGACTCTGAGAGGTGAGCACAGCTCTCTCTCTTCATGTGACGTTGGTGCTCACTTGTGTTGTGCTTTGCCTCTCCAAGCCCTGAAGAAGGTATTGTGCAGAGAGGAGTTTCTGCAGAGGTACCATTTTGCATGAGGGTAGTGTTGTGTGAGTTGTATAATCAGGCTTTATATTGGTGAAGCCTATATCACCATCTCTGTATCTTCCCTTTATGTATATACAAATGTGTGCACACACTGATTGCCAACTAGTCAGGCCACCAGAAGAGTTACATCTTCTTATGGCAAACTCTCTCTATCTACCCCTTACAGAGGATTCTGATGTGTATTATGTTTCTTTGATGCCCCAGGTAGATGGACACAGAGAAGTGGCATCTCATCAAAAGAGGACAATATTGCTTTGTATTACTGAAATATGGGATTGAAGTACCAAAAAAAAATGGCAGAGTAAGCATTATTTGTGCTAAATCTTATTCTAACCCCATAAATTCTTTAAATTAGAGCTAATTCTACAACCAAATTCACCCGTGATTCACATCAGTATGATTTGGAAATAATCCTGTGGGTGTTCAGTTAATGTTTTGGGTGTACACTATAATATAAATATTATAGTGTATATAATTCAGATATGAATCAGAGCAGGGTGATTAGTTGGGAATATAGTGCAATAAAACCACAAGAGCAGAGTAGAACATGAGAGTGACATTTGCAGCTCCCATTATAGTCCTTGTAGGTGTATTTTGTGCTGTGAATGGTAGCAAGAACTGTTGAACTGGACAGGTTTAATTCACTTACCAGCATGTATGTATGCCCTGCCATTTAGACCTCCTATGGCTTTCATGGCTCTTCACGGCTTCTTTTTGCTTCTCGTGAAAGTTTACATACAAGTTCCGTGTCATAAGGGTCAGACAGGAGCATGTCTCTGATGCTGTGGGCTATCTGTTATGGCAGGAAACACCTTCACGTTGGCAAGAAGAGACAGGGTGAACTGTGTATTTACAGGAAAGTTCGTAAAAATGAAAGGAAAAAGTCAATGAGGTTTTTGAGCATTTGGGGTTTTTTTTTTTCTTCTTTGTGCTTTTGTGTGTATAAATTTTCAGTAATAAAACTGGCAGCATAAAGCAAATATTCCAGCATTCAACTTTGCAAAACAAAGTCATAGTGACAGTCTATTTCAGGAGATGTTTTCCACTAGAAGGGTAATGATATCATTAGTAGTTTTCTCCTCCCACTTACACTGCTCTGAATCAAAAGGAGCTCCATGGGAAACAATAGATGTGATTCATCGTTACATTATCCTAATATAAAAGCAAAGTGATACACCAATGAAATAATCCTAGTGGATTCTAGTGGCTCAGACTATGTATCGTTTCTGTGCTGAGGCATGAAGAGCAAATTCATCTCACTAGTCACTGAGGCTCCCTTTGTAGTAAACAGAGAAGCTGATGGTATAAGTGGAGTTCAATGTGCCTAGGAAAGGTGTCTGCACAGCTGACTCACAGCCTCAGCATCCCCATTTCTCTCCACTGCCTGAAGTGAACAGCTCAAAGACAGATTTCTGTATCATGGACTTCCTGCATGAGCTGAGATGAATCCTTCCATCCAACTCCTTTGCATCCAATATCTGTAAGATATAGACATGCAGTACATGCAGTAACTCTTGGAGTTCATTGTCCACAGGACATGACCACATCCTGAACCAGCACGAGATTAGGTTAAAGTTACCGATTTTAATTTATCCTTAGGCCAAAAAGAAAGACTAAATCAAGGCAACGAACCTTTGAGGGGCACTAAGACTGCATGAGGACTGAAAGACCTAAGCATTAGTTCAAGGTTTCTCCCTGCCTTCCTGGACTCTGGGAAGATGTCACAGAATCACAGCTTAAATTATTAAGAAAGGACAGAATCATTCAGTAACCATGGAGTAAACAGGAGATCTCGAATTTTCTGATAAAAGAATTGGTCTCTAGGAAGTGACAAGTCATTGAAAGAAGAGTTGATTGTTGGAAGTCATTAGTTTTGATGATTCTCAAGGGCTAAAAGCTATTAATAGCAAAAGATAATTTGTTATGATATTCCTGATGTTGCCCACTTCTAATGAATATTTTTCCTCTTAAAAGTCATTCTTAGTTCAGAAGTCTGAATTAATGTTCATCAAAACCAACAGTTTTAGAAAGCTAACATAAAAATAAAGTAAGTACATGAATAATTTGTAAAATCTATGTGTTGTTCCACTTTTTTCTCCTTTTGAGATGGTCCCAGTCAAGTTAATTTGCATTATGAATTAACAACAGAGTTCCTATGAAGTCTCCATAGATAGATCTGCTATAGCCATGGGGACTGAAAGGATTTCAACTTTTTCTTTGTCTCTCCTGAAGGGCTTAGGAGACAAAAAACTCCCCATGTGCTGGTACCAATGATTCTACCATCAACTTGGTGAAGGCTTATGGCTTCCTCAGAGCCATAACAGAAAACAGTCAATGCCACCTTTGGGTTAAATAATTATTTCTTTTAAACTGGGGTTTTATGCTTTATATTGCAGAAGAATTGCAAAATGAAGAATTACAAAATTGAAATTATATCACTGTGCCTCTTCAGCCTCAGAGAGCATCAGATTGTGACTCTTTAGCTTAAAACCAAACGTAAAATTTGCCCTGGCTTGGTTTGCCTTGGTGCTACTACAGACTAGGATTAGGAAAGCTCATGATCTGCTAACTGAAAGCAGTGAATACTTTCCTAAGGGTTATTTCATAGTTGTTATTTGTTCAAGTCATAAATTACACCAAAGCTTCTGCTTGATATTCAATATGGAAACTTGACAAGCTCAGTTATAGATTTTTCATGTACTAAGAGCTAAAGACAGCAAAGAGAAGCTGTAAAACAAACAAGCAAACAGCTCTCAAAACCCACAGTTCAAATAACCTCCTCAGATTCTATGAATGTTTCAAATATTTCTCAGTTAAAATATTTTCCTCCTTTTTTCCAAAACAGACTGATATTGAGATAGCAGCCAGGTGGGAGTCAGTCTCTTCTCACAAGTTCTGAATGACAAGACAAGAGGGAATCACAGAATCTTAAGGGTTGGAAGGGATCTTGAATGTTCATCCAGCCCAACCCCCCTGCCAGAGCAGGGCCACCTAGGTCACACAGGAACGCATCCAGGTGGGTTTTGACTGTCTCCAGAGAAAGATACTGCTACAACCCACCTCAAGTTGCCCCAGGAGAGGGTTAGATTGGAGCTGAGGAAGAACTGTTTTCCTGAGAGGGTTGTCCAACCCTGTCCCAGGCTGCCCAGGGAGGTGGTGGAGTCCCCATCCCTGGAGCTATTGTAAAGCCGTGTAGCTGAGGTGCTGAGGGCCATGGGTTAGTGGTGAGTCTGGGAGTGTGAGGTGAGGGGTTGGACTGGATGATCTTAAAGGTGTTTTCCAACTGTAATGATTCCATGATCCTCTTCTCTGATGGTAGGGCAAGGTATGTTGGCAGAGGGGAGAGATGCCCCTCCATGGTCTGGATTGAGACATTTCTTACATCCAAAAGGGCTTAGAGCAGCATCTGCTCCATCTCTGAATGTTGTGACCCACCTTACATCAGCTGATAGTGCCTTAAACAATTAGTTTCTTATCCTGGCTTCTAGATAATTTTACTCTGATCTGCATGAATACACCTGAGTTGGACTCCACAGAGCCAAAGACCCTTTAGACTTGGATGAAGTTTGTATCAGAGAGGAAAAGATTTGGAAAAACTCCAGGTAGATTGTTGGCTGGCATGAATCTCAGTGCTGTCTTCCTATGCAAAATGGACAGAGGAAGCCACAGAAAATGAAGTCAGTATAAATACCTACAAGCCTCACCACCTTCTGCCTGGGTTGCTTTTACTCTCAACAATATGGGAGTGCTTAAAGGTTTCTTAAAAATCATCCACTTTTACCAGCATACATACACATACTCTCTGCTGGGAACAAAAAAAAATCAATGTGAAAGATGTTAGTCTGACTAACACCTGTTTAATACTTGTTTAATTACTGGTTGTTACAGTCCTGGTCAAGAACGAAGTTGAAAGGAAATGGTGAATTCAAAGAAAACATTACTGTGTTCTTGGACATTGGTGGTCATTTCCCATACCAATAAGCCAGAATTTGTACTTTACTAGATCCAGTGTCATGAATATTTTCCCTTTCTCTCACTTCAGACATTAAAATCTTTCTATGTCATGTGGAGATCTATGCTTTCAGACTATGGACAGCTGAGGCATGGACTCTGTATCAATCCCTTCCTCTGATCCATTCCACTAAAGCAAAGACGTGTTTTAGCTCGCAAAGAGTTGCTGGAGCAATGAATAGACAAAAATTATTAAAGAAGTGGAAAAGTGCACTTAACTGTTATCTGTCACAACCTGCAGAGACTAGTGATGGATCAGTTATATATAGATACTTAAGAATATATTCCCGATCAGGAAAAAAAATCTATAAAAAGCTATAGTGCTGAGATATGAGGATTCTGGATCTTTTCCCAAGTTGGGGACTAGCTGAAGGCTTCTGACTGTAGTGTTATGAAGTTAGACAAGTAGTTTCCAGCAAGATTATATGGCTAAGAGACAGTTAAACTCACTGATTTCTCTGAAGAGCTACAGGTAAAGCATGTGAGAAAAAGGCAGAAGAGGTTTTTCTAACTTTCCCATGTGTGAATCCAAATTGCTGTGCCTGTGCATTTGCCAATTCATATCAAAATGTAACTTATTCCCTTTCAATTTTCTGCTGAGTACTACTGTGAACAACTATTTTTTTTCTTTATTTACAGTGAATTTGTGCTGGAATAAAACAAGTCTTTAATGGCTCTGAATCCAGGCTGTGTTTGCATTAGCTTCTGAACTCCTAAGACTGTAGATAAATCCTGTGAGGCATAATGTGAAACTCTGCTTTATTTACCTTCTTGTGCAAGGAAGAAGCAGAGAAATTCACTGAAAACTGTATTCAGATGTCATGATCAGTGCCTTGAGACAGATGTGGGCTGTGTTGTCATGAGTGCAAGGAGAGGCAGCAAAGGCAAAACAGAATAAATGCAAAGTAATGAAGGGGTTGATAAATGGCAACTCACTGTCTCCAGAGGCCTCACTTTTAAAGCTTTCCACACAAGTAGAGCCTGTTAGTCACTTGCTTCTGCAACCAGGACTCCATGGGCTGTACAGACCAGAGTCTGGATCTCAAAGACAGCAGCCAAGCTGAAGTATTTACATTCAGGTACATGCCCCAGTCTCTTGCTACGAACACGAGAGGTTTCTGTAACTTGACTGAGACATAAGCAATTTCATTTTTCTCACTAATGAGGCTAAGCATTGAAATACATTACCCTAGCACAAGGAAGATTCCAGCAGTATCCAAAACCATAGTTAAGTGGGGAGGTAGCAAATGGGCAAAACCTGTTTCCTGCAAGATGTGGAAAAATGGTAAGTATTCACTGGTAACCCATGGGTCTCACATGTAAAAGATATTATGTGTGTGCAGCCTCTGTATGCAGGTAAATAAAATTATATTCACAGTGCTTGCAGCATGGTCTGGAATTTTGATTTAGAGAATGGGAGATAACGAACAGGACAAGAGGTCTGATGGGAAGATTGTTGCTTCCCAGTGCAGTGTCCTGTTACTCTTTGTTCTTCATTCCAAGCTCTGAATGAGGGACAGTAATGATGGTACAAATAAAATATTCCTAGTTGGCTCCCGAGAGATAAGGGCAGAGACTGTCCTGCACATGGAAGAGTGGATTTCAGGCTAGTAACAGGTGAAATGCAGGGAATGGGAGCCCCAGGGACAAGTGCAGAGTTCTGTACCTGGAGAGGAATAACCCCATGCACCAGTACAGGCTGTGATTGATCTGCTGAAGAGCAGCTCTGCAGAGAGAGACCTGGGAGTCCTGATTGATAACAAACTAACCATGAGCCAGTAATGTGCCCTCGTGGCCAAGAAGGCCAATGGCATCCTGGGATGAATCAAGAAGAGTGTGGCCAGCAGGTCAAAGGAGGTTCTTCTCCCCCTCTACTCTGCCCTGATGAGGCTTCATCTGGAGTCCTGTGTCCAGTTTTGGGCTCCTCAGCTCAAGAGGGACAGAGAACTGCTGGAGACAATCCAGTGCAGGGTCACAAAGATGCTGAGGGGACTGGAACATCTTCCTTACGAAGAAAGGCTGCGGGAACTGGGGCTGTTTAGTCTGGAGGAGACTGAGGGGGGATCTCATGAATATTTACAATTATCTAAATGGTGGATGTCAGGAAGTTGGGGCATCCCTTTTTTTTCTATTGTATCTAATGACAGGACAAGGGATAATGAGATGAAACTGGAAAACAAAAAGTTCCATTTAAACATAAGGAAAAACTATTTCACTGTTTAAGTGAGGGAGCCCTGGCACAGGCTGCCCAGGGAGGGTGTGGAGTCTCCTTCTTTGGAGGTTTTAAAGACCTGTCAGGATGTGTTCCTGTGTGGCCTCATCTAGCAGGTGGATGTGTTTGGACAGGGGGGGTTGGACTAGATAACCTTTGGAGGTCCCTTCCAGCCTCTACTGTTCTGTGATTCTGTGATCACGGGGGATATACCTGGATATATCACAGAGAGACACATCAGCCTCCTTTCTCCACATAAGATTGGTAGGATCTAGTACAAAGGGTTGACTCACCAAGAAATATCTGTGATGCCCTCACTGAGTTCCCCAAAGGAGCTCTCTGTGAGCTCTACCAGTTTCCCAAGATGGGCAGAGGGAAGCCAAGTCCCACCTGTGCACTGAGATCATGTCATCCACAAAGGTGGCGTGTCCTGAGACTGCTGGAGATGAGACCATTGGCTTCTCTCATCATCTCCATTTTTCACATGAGACACTGCCTTCTAGCTTGCTTACCAGGCATGTGTCTGCTCCAGAGGTTATGACATGTCCCACCCCAAAAGCTAAGTCAGAAAGGGCTCAGAGTTGCTTTTTACAGAGTTTTTGTCCTTCAGATCTCCAGCCAAAGTCAGACATTTTAAAATGGAAAACTGCACCAGAACTTGAAATGTTTTCCTTGGTGTTGTATTTGAGTTACAACCACTTTGTCGCTTTTATTCTCCTCCTCTGCTCCCTCAGCTTGATGATAATAGAAATGCAGCAGTCAGAAAGCAAACAGCAAAAAACCCCGCCCTCGAGCCCTCACTGCCCTCTGTCTCTCTCTAAAGAAGTACACACATTGTTTTCCATTCCTGGGAAGTAATTTGATGATGGTGAACTCCAGACAGTGCCATTTTTCTGTCATCCTTGCAATCACTCCTTAGGGCTGAGATCCCTGGGTATAACAGCTGATTGTACTACAGAAAGCATGCCAAAGAGTTCCTCTTTGTCTATCCCTTCATAACCTCACCATCATTGCTTTTGGCTGCTGCCTCCTCCCCTTACACTGCCAGCCTGAGAGATGAAGCTCGAGCCAGCTTGTCTCCTACAACCTATGTCTGCCTGCGTTTGGAGGTGTGTTGGTCTCTGCTCAATGCACTGTGTTGACTCAGTCAGCACAGCAGAAAGAGACAACCTCGTGGTCTTTCTCTTTTTCCTAGTGCTGTCCAATGCTGTGATAAAAGAAAGAAATGACAGAGAGAATAAAACCAAGTGACAAATGCAGGATAATCAGAGTGTTTCAACTGCAAATGAAAAGCAGGAGGCACAGGATAGGTTAAGTAAATACAAAGAGGTTTTCTTTAATATAAAATGATAATGTGATGTGGTTCTTGTGATACAGAGAACCCCACACAAGTGATTCAGCACCTTTGGAGCCCTTTCTGGCTTGGTTTCTCACCCTGCCACCCCACATGGATGTCTCAGATGCCCCAGGCCATCTCAGATGCATGCATCAAGTATGTTTCTGAGGTTTATCTCAGGAGATACCTGGGAATATTGTTCAATACAGACTGTGGGGTGCAGAGAGCTGTCACCCAAAGGCAAACAGGATTAACTACTCTCTGAGCTGCAACAGTCTTATTCGACGTCTTCATCAACAACCTGGATGAAGTGACAGATTCTCATTTCAACATGGGCACAGTTAGGATAGATATGAAGCATACTCAAGGGGTATACATTGATTCAGGTAGGAACAACTAATAAATAACACCATTCAAAATGATGCTGAGGAGTAACCAATAGGGAAAAAGCACATGATTCTTCCTTGCTGCAACAGGGACCAGAAGGTCTGATGTATTGGTTCTTTAATTGACTTTGACTGTGCAGGCTTTGGATTTTATGCTACAGATGGGACTGCGTGTAATAATTTTGCAAGGAACTTGCCCCACATGAATCATAAATGTCTTGTGGCTGGACGCTACTATCATTTTAGAGCGTGTGGGAAGGGCTGATTTATTGAAAAAGTCACATGATGAGCTGTAGGTCTGCACGAGCTTGAGACTTTCCTTTCAATGCATAGGAACGCAGTGAGTTGGAGGGGGTGGCAGATTGAGTGTTGTTTCATTTTATGTCTCTGCCTTTATGAGTTCAGTAGGAGTGGGAACTACATGTTTTGTAGAAGATTTACGATGCTGGCAACTTTGATAAAACATCTTTTGCACAACTTTTTCTCTTTTATTGCTTTGCAAGCAACTTCTCAAATTTTGTCAATGCTGACCAAAGCAAAAATGCTTTGAAAGTCTGTGTTCACCAACTGGGGGAAAAGAATGAGGCTGAGTAAGCCAGCTGTTGTTAACAAGGTGAAGATCAGCTTGGAGAACAGCACCAATATTGCTTATCACAGATCTTTATCAGTGAGCGTGTGAAACATGCAGAATGACCAATTCCAATATAATGTAAAAATGTTAATCAGCAAAGCTGAAACCAAACCTTCAAGCAACTTTATTGATTATAGCATTGGATACTTGTGTCATTGTTGTGTATGACTTCTCCCTGGCAATGAACTTTGCATGCATGGGATGTTGCTCAGGAGCAGTACAAGAATATCACTTCTTACTCCAGCTCCAGGACTAACTATTTTCCATGCTGACAGCAATGCCTTCAAACCATTTAGTCCTTGCAGCATGTACCAATGGTAGCAGACCACAGCTTCTACATCTAGCTTTTGTCCTGGTCTCAATAAGCCTTTCCTCAGATCAATCATTTCTCCTGTCCTCTGGAAAGGTTGTTCATTAATTCATCTTTCTCAGTAGGTTGGTCCTTGTTGCTCCAGCCTGTGAATTGGCTGCTCCTTGGAAACCTCTAGAAGTTGAGTCACTATTTGTCTGCATATTCCTCTCTCTGGCATTCAGTCTCTTCACACCTCCAAGGAACATCCTGTGTGTCCATAGCTCTTTTGCCAGTGGCATGAATGAGTCTAATAAAAGATCCTGTCCTTAGTAAGGAGCTGTACAAGCCAGGCAAGTATCTTTCTGCCAGTATGTCCAAACCTGATGCAGATTTTAGAGCTTGAAATAAATCTGTATATTGTTACATACAGATTGGACAAGTTGGAGAGGAAACTTAAGAAACATGGTCACTGAAACGATAAACAATTTGCTTCATGGGCTGCCAGTCTTGTGTAAGGAAAGCCACCAAGAAGAGTTCTGTTGGGAACTGGCAATATGGGGCAATAATGTCTAAGGGACAGAAGTAGAACCAGTAAGAATATCTCATTTTTAAAAGCCCAACTTTATAAGGTGTTCATCATAAGGCTAGAATCTGTAGACATTTGCAGAAGTAAACTCAGCCTCCTCTTCTGACCAACAAATGCTGGAGAAGTTGGGAAAAACAGAAGGCAGCCGCAGGTAAAGAATTTACTGTGATTTGACATGGGAGTTATTTTAAAAGTCCTCTTCTTTTTGTCATTTTTAAAATAAAAAAGGTATTTTTTTAAAAATGTGAAATGCAGTTCTTAGTCACCAGTAGCAGCACTGTGAACAACCTGTTTTCCATCTGTCAAAATTATTGCCTCATTTAATCCAGTTTTGCAAATAGCTTCAGTTCCTGTGAAATTCTCTTTTGGGAAAGAGTCATGAATTTTCTATCTATCTATTGGAAAAAATGTCATGGAGCTCCGGTTCACCAGCCTAAACTGATTTGGTGATGGAGCTGGATGTAGAAATGGTACCGTTTGCACATACTTACCCTGAAAAATGGAAACACTTCCTACAAAAAAAGTCTGAAGAAAGAAAAGAACCTAAATTTAAAAAAGTGAAAAATAACATTTTTTTTTTTTCTCTTTGTATTTTCATAGGAACCACCATCAAATAAACCAAAAATGGCCTCAGGAAGAACAATGCTGCTCCTCCCACTTGCTCTTTTCCCAAGGTATATGATATTAAGTCCAAAAGCTTGATTGGTGTCTTCAAAGCTTTGACTTAAGATATAAATAATCTTTTGACTTTTTTTTTTTATAAGGTCCAGGAGAGCTTTTTCATCCAGTTCAAGGGATATTTGCAAAACTGTGTTTCAAAAAGCATGTGTAACTGAAAAATCTTCTTGGGGACAGGAAGGCTCTTCAGACAACCCTGGTCAGGCTGGAGCGATGGGCTGAGACCATTTGTATGAGGTTTAACAAGGTCAAGTGCTGGGTCCTGCACTTGGGCCACAACAGCCCCAGGCAAGACTACAGGCTTGGGGCAGAGTGGCTGGAAAGCTGTCTGAAAGAAAAAGACCTGAGGGTATTGGTCAACAGTGGCTCAACATAAGCCAGCAGTGTGCCCAGGTGGCCAAAAGGCCATTGGCATCCTGGCTTGTATCAGAAACAGTGTGGCCAGCAGGCCCAGGGCAGTGATTGTCCCCCTGTGCTGGGCCCTGGTGAGGCTGCAGCTCGAGTGCTGTGTTCAGTGTTGGGTCCCTCACTCCCAGGGTGACACTGAGGGGCTGGAGTGTGTCCAGAAGGCACTGGAGCTGGTGAAGGGTCTGGACCACAAGTGTGATGGGGAGCAGCTGAGAGAGCTGGCAGTATTTAGTCTGGAGAAGAGGAAGCTGAGATGAGACAGGATCACTCTCTACAACTACCTGACAGGAGGCTGTAGTGAGTCGGTCTCTTCCCTCCAGTAATGAATGACAGGACAAGAGGAAATGGCCTCAATTTGTGCCAGGGAAGGTTTAGATTGGAGATTCAGAAGAACTGGTTTACAGAGAAGGTTATTGAGCAAGAGAATGGGCTGCCCAGGGAGGTGGTGGAGTCCCCATCCCTAGAGAGATTTAAAAGACACCTAGACGAGGTGCTGAGGGCCATGAGTTAGTAGTGGGTTTAGCAGTGTAAGGTGAGTGGTTAGACTTGATGATCTTATAGGTCTTTTCCAACCATCATGATTCTATGATTCTATGAATTAAGCAAGGACCTTTGAGGGTATTTAAAAAGGCAACTAACTGTAATATGCACTCAACTCCATGATAAATCAATGAGAAATAAATACCATCTATATGGGAATGCTTGAAAATCCCATTCGGTACCTATCTGCATGCTTACCACCCAATACGTATTTGGCCAAGAGCATGGAAAAATGTAAGATTATATTTGGATGACAGTGTCTTTGGTGGGCAGAGGCTGCTTGTTAGCACAATGCGTACGACTCACACCTCTGATGTCTGTACAAAGTCACAGATGGACAATATAACCTCGTAGTGTACATTGGATTTCAGTTGTGCATTGAACTGTATACCTCTCAGATTATTATGGTTGTTTTGTATTTTGCTATTGTATATTGAAGAAAGAGCCCACACTGTGTTAGCTGCTAGTTGCCATAAAAACAATCACTGAGAGGTGATGTATCCTAAAGATCTTCCACTCTAAGTGGTCATGCAAATGCAAGGAGAAGTTATATGAAGAGGTGCAGAAAGAAACTTCCTTGAAGTGATGGGGGAAGTTTAAAGGGCAGGTGGGAATTAGGGGTCCTAATCACAATCCAGCAATTGACTGTTTGCTGAGTATTTCCTAGTCTGTGAGTCATTCTTTAGCCATATGACATCTTCTTAAATAAACAGAAGGATCAAAAAACCATACATGCACATATCCGTACATGCAAACAACTTGAAGGCTAATAAAAGTCATCATTAGATATGCAGAGCAGACTCCAGCTTTCACTTGAGTGTTGTTATTTCAGCAAAACAGCATAGGATGACTAGATTTATATTTAGTTGGGGTTTTTTATTTCCCTAAAAGGTCATGCCACCTTTCTGTTAAAGAAAAGCTACTCTAGACTTACCTGAAATACTTGTATACAGGTCCCTGCTCAGTGCTCTGAGCAACCTCATGTAGTTGAAGATGTCCCTGCTCATTGCAGGGGTTGGACTAAATCACCTTTAAAGACCTCTTGCAACTCAAACTAAGTTGTTTAGCCTGGAGGAGGC
>WBNH01000682.1:0-29247 GCA_013401255.1 Urocolius indicus
TCTTACTTATCTCTCTGTCCAGTTTAGAAAGGAGAATGATACTATGATTTGAAGGGCATCTGGCACCCAACCAGGGCAAAATCACCACAATAGAACAAGTGGAAATAGATTGAAACTAAGACAGTGGATTCGGACTGAATTAAAGGGATTTTTTTTTTTTTATGGTGTTCTAGTGAAACACGGGAATAGTTGTCCAGACAGGTGGTAGGTGTTCTGTTCATGGAAATTTTCAAGATCAGGTTGGATGGGACTCTGAGCAACATATGTGGTTGAAGATGTTAATGGTTATTACAGGGGCTTGAAGCACATGGCCTTTAAAGTCCCTTCCAACCCAAACTGTTCTATGATACTATGATTCTATGATACTCTTATTTCACCGTAAATGTTCAAGGTATCAGTGAAAATCTCTGAAGAGATAGTTTTCTAGAAAATCACTCAAAAATTGCTGAATATAGATAAAAACAGACATATATCCTCTACTTGCACAGTAGGAATAATTTAACTGCATGTATATACTGCCAAAAATCCAACACAAAATAACAAATGTTGACTGATGTAGACTTGCTTCAAGATGTTGTATTATCTTAAGATTTTATTCCAGTAATTCATAAATAAATAAGGAATCTCCAATACATGTGACATTAAATTACCTTTAATTTCTTTGCATCCTCTGTAAAATGGAATTAGTAAAACTTTTTCACATAACTATGAAAGGATCGAATAGTTTATAGTGCTAGTAATAACCATAATTACTGCATTCCTCAGAAGCAGAGCATGAAGCAATTACGTACTTGTACATTTGTATTTACTTAACCATGTAAGACATAAAACATTCTACCTTGACTAATGATTTTATGCCACTTTATTACCTTATCATCTTCAAAGTGCAGACAACTTCAGCTTGGATTTTCTCAGGATTCAGTGGTCTGGCAGATCTTTTATTCTGACATTCTTAGAGATTTTTTTTCCTCACTTATTCAAGTAATTACTGATCTAGAAGAGGCCATTAAATTCACAAGTCCAACCTCAACATCATTGTTTAAAGTACTGTCATATCATATTCATGATTTAGAAATTAAAGATGGTAAATGAATGAAAAATATCAATTCATTTTGCTCAATTACTGAAGCAGAAAATGGTTAAATAGTCCATTTCAGAAGCACATGAAAAAATTATTGTTTCCACGGAAGGAAAGAGAACAACTGAATTTGTGGACACTCCTGGGTGCAGAATGTAATATAAAAATCTATTTGACCCCTAAATAAAATAAACTAGAGATGATATCTTGTAATTTGTTGATTATATGGTGGAACTGTGTTCCTGTACACTGGAACTAATTAAATTCTGTTTAGAAAGACAGAATGAATAAGAACATGCCATTCTTGATAATTGTTAATAAAATTGACCCAATGCTTAAAATTGGTCCTGTATGTCCCTCATTTACCTGTACATTGGATGAATTTTAAAGACATTCGCCTTTTTGAGGTAATTCACAAAATTTTTGTCATATATAAACTTTTATCCACTGAAGAAGAAAGCAGAAACAAAAGAGAGGGAGTTTGGTTTTCCCTAGAAACATACAGATGACTCCAGGTACAGAACAGACAGCATGTGATCTGTTTCAAAATGTTGCATGAATAAATCTTTGATTCATCTTTCTTACATTCAAAAAAAAATTAAAAAGGGGATTTTTATGAGGAAAGATGTACTGGAAAGTAAAGTATATATAAATTTGCTAATTATTTTATTTTCTGTTTTGCTTAGAAAAAAAATAATTTAATTAAACTGTCTGCTTGACACAAGTCAAAATCTTCCATTTAAGTTAATAGTATTTTGCTCACATTTATAGAATTACCAGATTCAATCAGTGAATCTTTATTTTGATGGGTCAGAGATTTACCTGGGAAAGGTAAATAATAAATGTGTTATGAAGAATAGATCAACGTGAAACTACAAAGGATGAAATATAAATATTCCACAGTTTATAAATTGAATCAGTAACTTCAGAAATTAGATTAACTAGCTTCTGAAGACTTGGATTAGACAGTAACTGAACCAAAAATTTCAGTGACGTATGTTTTCCCAAAGAAGGTTGAAATTATTAGTCCTGTTACCAATTCTTCCTCTTTCCTATGAATCTTACCTGCAAAATATAATTTTATATAAGTCCATCTAATTTTATTTTCTGTAAATCTATTTTAGTTTTCCAAACTTTTTTATTTTAAAAACAATTTTATTTTAAAAATTTGTTTCGCATCCATTTGGTCATTCTAATACTGCATTTTCCTATATTTTTCTTTATCCTTTTTTTTTTTTTTAGATGATAGAATTCTAGATCCTGTGTGGAAGAGGCAGGACATAAAGCAGGACTGTGACCCTGGATTTCAGGTAAGCTAACTTTGGCCTCTTCAAAGACCTACTTGGCGGGATTTCATAGTGGAGGGATCTCATAGGATAGGTTCCTAGATGATAGAGATGCCCAAGAGAGCTGGTTGATCTTCAAGCACCACTTCCTCCAAGCTCAAGATCAGCATGTCCCAGCACGTAGGGAAATTGGACTAGATGATCTCTAAAGGTTCCTTCCAAGTCCTACCACTCTATGATTATATGATTTTATGTTTTTTTCAAATCAATAATTGCGTGGGTTTTTTTTGTTCAGAGAAGGCCACTTTATAAAGTGTATTTGACTGGCCTTGGAGAACATGATTTACACAGAACCACAGAATCGTAGAATGATAGTGGTTGAAAACGTTCTCTAGTGATTATCCGGTTCAATCCCCTGCTAAAGTGAATATATCTCAAACAGGTCACACAGTAACACATCTCAACATGTTTTGGAAATCTCCAGAGAAGGAGATCCACAAACTCTCTGGGAAGCCTGTGACAGTGCTCATTCACCCTCATCGTAGTTTCTCTTTGTGTTCCTGCTTGTGCCCATTACTCCTTGTCCTGTCACTAGGCACTACAGAAAAAACACTTGTCCTATCTTTTTTCACATCCACCCTTTAGGCATTTACAAGCATTGATAAGGTCTTTTCTCAGTCTTCTCCATTCTAAATAGCCTCCAATCTTTCCTTGAAAGGGAGATGTTCCAGTCCCCTAATCATCTTGATAGTCCTTGATAGTCTCCAAGAGTTCTCTGTCTCTCTTGAACTGAGGGGACCAGAACTGGACACGGTATTCCAGATGTGGTAGAGATAGGGAAAACTTCCCTTGGCTTACTGGCCTCACTCTTTATGCATCCCAAGATGTCGCTGGCCTTCTTGGCCACAAGGGCACATTGCTGACCCAAGTTTAATCTATTTATATATGCACATACATTAATCTGTGTGTACGTATAACAATATTTTGCAATTAGACAACTATAAATGTCCATGAGACCTATGTATGCGTTTCATGAATTATTTAAATTTCAACAGTTATGGTTAGCTGTAGTCTTCAGGCTCCTGGAATCTTTGTATGGTTGAAGGTCAAGAATTAGTTGTAAATACATAAGAGGACTGAAAATAATTTTCTGTACAAAAGGTCAGCTAAGTAGTAATGAAGATTAGATGCCTATGTTTGTGGAGTTAATTGCAACTGATTTTATTTTCACTAGTGGTGAGCAGTTAGAATCTAATATGGAAATAAAAATCACTGTGCGTTAAAAAGTAGCGAAGGTAAGGACTGCAAGTGTGGCTACTTACAGCAATAAAAACTGTATAAATTTAAAACTAATATCAGCATGGAACTTTGTCTGGGATAATCAGGGATATCAAGTTGAGAAAGCCATTTATTTTCAATTATCAGGATTTTTCGTTGAAATTACATTGCACAAACATGATAAATAAGACAATGATATTAAAAGCTACCTGCAAGAACTAACAATTGCTTAAGAAAAACTAAAAATTTGTTAAAATTACTTTGAAATTTCCTTTTATACACTAAAAGTATTGAAGGGTTTAAATATTGTAGTGGTGACATAAAGCTGACATATTTAAAATAGTCACTTAAGCATATATGATATTCGGATGAAGACAGTGAAAAAATTCTATGGGAAATTTTAAAAAAAGGATAAAACAATCACTCATTTCACTCAGCAGTTAAACTTTCCATGCATTATATCTGATCTTTTTCAACCTAGAACATTTTCAGATGGTTAAAAAAATTCTTTCCTTATAAAAGGGGTAACAGGACACATGGGCCTTGTCTTGCAATCCAGGAAAAAGTAAGAGTTGTTCAGTTAGAATTGGATAGAGGAGATTTCTGTTTTCTAATCTCACAGCATGTATCCAAATATATCTTTCCTTTAATATACAAGATTTTACATCTACAAAGAATGTAATAAAGATTTCAGTACAATTTCTTCTTTGTCTGTTAAAATAACTTGTAGATATCTTTGTTCTGGCTCTTCTGGATCCTTTTCAAATATATGTGCTTAAATATATGTATATGCACGTGTACATTCACACATATATATAAGGAATAAAGAATCAGAGAGACTGACTGAGCAGATTCTGTGGAAGCAGTCTGACTGTACAACCACTATGTTATATTTTATTTTATGTAGGACCATTAAGTAACATTAAGAAAGGGATAGACATATTTTCCAAATATATTTAAAATCTTACTTCTTGAGAATTAGGAAAACAGTTCATATAAGATTTCAAAATCTTTAACTCAGAGTTGCTTCTAATACCCTGTAAAGAGCAGCCCTGACAAAAAGCACTTAGAGATACTGGTGGATAAAAAATTTGACATGAGGCAGCAGTGTACTTCCAACCTAGAAAAGCAATGGTATCCTGTGCTGCATCAGAAGAACATGCCCAGTAGGTTGAAGGAGGTGATTCTTTGCTCTGCTCCACTCTCATGAGACTCTTTGAATGGAAAAAAAAAAAAAAAAAGGAAAGGAAAAAGTTCTATTTCAATGGACATAAAATGGTTTAGTTTAACTGCCTGACCTTTTAAGTATTGACAGCCTTGGGACATCATCCACCTCTGTAGGGAGCCTGTTCCAGTGTTTAAGCACCCTCTCAGTAAATAAATGCTTCCTCGTGTCCAGTCTGAAGATCTGGATAGAGCTTTGCACCATTCCTATGTGTTCTGTCACTGAAGCTCAGGGAAAAGAAATCAGCACTTTCAATTTGTCTTCCTCAGGAAATTGAGATCGCCCCTCAGTCTCTTTTTTTCCCAAACAAGAAAAGCTCAAAGGACTTAGCCACTCCTTATAAGATATTCCTTCTCTCTCTTTCTCCATCTTTGTTACCCTCTTGTGGACGCATTCAAGGACCCTCACATTCTTAAATTGTGGAACCCAGAACTCCACACAATACTCAAGGTGAGACAACACCAATATTGAATAGAAAAGGATTATCACTCTCCTGACCATCTGATTCTGCTCTTTTTAATGCATTCCAAGATGTGGTTTGACATCTTAGCTGCTAGGGCACACTGATGACTCATACTGAGCCTATTGTAGATCAACACCCCCAGATCACTCTGCAGGGCTGACCTCCAGCCACTCTTGTTGAGGTTGTTCAGTTTAGAGAAAGGAAAGCTCTGAGGAGACCTTAGCAACCTATTAATACTTAAGGCTTCAAAGAAAGATGGAGATAGATTTTAACCAAGGCCTATAGAGACAGTAGACACAGTGTTTGAACTGAAAGTTAGTAGGTTTAGATTTGATATGAGGTTGAAATTTTATAGAATGAGAGACGCTGAAACAAATTGTCCCAAGAAGTTGTGAATGATTCATCCTTGGAAGTGCTTAAAGTCAGACTCAACAGCTCTTTGAGCAACCTGACCTCATGACAATTATCGGTGCCCATAGTGAGATGTTGAATCAGTTCATTTTCAAAGATTCCTTCCTGTCCAAATTATCCTGTGATTATTCTATCTGTATATATCTTCTCTCTTTCAGATTAAGATTTTTCAATCAGAAGATAAGTTCATCTAAGGATCTACATTCTGAATTTCATGGTGATTATTGTCAATGGTAAGACCTCCAAGTATCTAAGTCAAAACTATTTATAATTACAATGTTTTGGTACTCATTAAAAAAAAATATATAAAATTCTGATTATCCATGCCTAAATATAAAGAAATAATAATAATAATGGTAACAACAATAGTAACTGTAAAAGAAGAAAAATATTGATCAAATACAAAATTCAAAACTAGAATTCCACATATAATTATGCCTTTGCTGATATTTGTATATGAAGCTAGTATGGTAAAATCAAATAAAATGTGTTATAAATTACTTAAATTTTTAGTATTATTATGTAAATATTTTCTAAGGCTTTTCTAAAGGCTTGTAAATTATTGTCATAAAGTTAAAATAGTAGTTAAGCAACATTTCTGCATCTCTATAGTGATTATTTGCTATTACTGTTTGCATTCAATACTAGTAAATGTATGTTGCAAATTCTCAGTATTTCTACATTACAGTAGAAATACTGTATTTCTACAGTAATGGTAGAAATTCTACAGTATTGTTCAAGTCTAAACACAGTTGGAAAACAAAGTATAGAGAAACACACACACACATACTAAATAATTTTGTTATGCTTATGCAAGTAACAGTAAGGAACCTACAACTATAACCCAGATATTATGTAATTATCTAGCAAAACCACTATCAGTGCAGAATTTTGACATGGTTACAATGACATAAATCAAGATTTTACAGAACAATAGCAAAAACAATTAGTCAAAATGTAAAAATATATATATATTAAATACATATATGAAAAGAAATATATATATGTTTATATAAATATCCACTTCTAAACTTAACTATTAAACACCTGTTCAATTGAAGGGGATTTTGGAGGTTGTTTTTTACAACACAGATTTTTTTTTTATCCCTTGAAAGAGGGAAGTAGGTCAGATGAGTCAGATTTTAGAAAGGACTTATCTCTATTTTCCACCAAGAAAACAGCAAGGATATAGAGAAAGTGTGAAATAATATGAGGTAATGGAGACATCAGTGCCTCAAGTAGGTAGAATAAAGTAATTCCTACCATACAATGTTTTTTATATATATATATACATATATACACTACTTTATGTAAAAAGCATAAGCATAATCATTACTGGGGATAAAAACATGAATTAAGAACCATGAGTGCACTAGAAGCTCCAGAATGGGAAATGCGTTCCAAGTAATTATATTAAAAAATTATTGTCATTAATTTGCTGTTATAATTATATAATATTGGTCTCAGCATTTGAAAGGATCAGTTATGATCAAAAATCTGGCTTCTGTTTCCAAGCAAAAAAGAAAAAAACACACTCCACTGTCTAAATCACCCTTATGCTGCCTCTTTTTATCTTGTTCCTCAGGCAGAAAGTGATATGAAAATGGCTTGCAATTCAGACTGTCATGTACAGATGACAATACCTAGGACACGAGGGTTTATTTGCTCATGTTTTATGAGAATAGCACTTGTATAAGCACAGAGTTTCCACAGTTGTCATGTAAGGCTTTCAAAGCAATTACTACATTTTAAAGATTAATCTCTTCCTGCAATATCAGGAATCCATAGCTCTAAAAAAGGCAACAGAGAAAGAATATCATGACTTTCAGAGAATAACAGATTCAGGGTTTGAAGTCATTACATATGTTTTACATGCTATTTGAATGCTGAAGCCAAGTAAAAGAACTTAGCTGTTCTTGCACTAAAATTTCAGAGTGCATCTTTGATTTTCAAATGACCTTTAGAGATACATCTTTCATATAGGGAAAGGCTGCAGGAACGGGGGCTGTTTAGTCTGAAAAAGAGGAAACTGAAGAGGGAACTTATTAATATTTGCAAATATCTAAAGGCTTGGTGTCAGGAGGTTGCGGCATCTTTTTTTCTATTGTAGCTAGCTACAGGACAAGAGATAATGGGATGAAGCTGGAACACAAAAAGTTCCATTTAAACATAAAAAATCATTTCACCGTGAGGGTGAGGGAACCCTGGCACAGGCTACACAGGGAGGGTGTGGACTGTCTTTCTCTGGAGATTTTAGCCGCCTTGCTAAGTTCCTGTGTGACCTAATCTAGGGTGAAAACTATTTCACTGTGAGGGTGACAGAGCAGTGGAAAGTGCTACCCAGAGGGGTTGTGGACTCTTCTTCCTTGGAGGTCTTCAAGACCCACCTGGACATGTTCCTATGTGACCTGATCCAGGTGAACTTGCTTCTGCAGTGGAGTTGGAATAGATGATCTTTAAAGGTCCCTTCCCACCCCTACCATTCTATGATTCTATGATACAGCAGAATTCAAAGTTAACTGCAGTGTAGTTTGGAGGTACTTGTTCCAGTCATATCATCTCATAACACCTTTGAGACTTCACCATTTTTGGTTACACTCATAAGGGAAGAAACACGTGTTTGCTGCTTCAGAAAGCGTTTAATCATGTATTTCGTTATATCCCTATATTTCATGTGATGGATGAGATTCCAAGAGAAGACTTACGTCCAAATTCCTCTACTTGTTGAGAAGTTTGTTCAGGCTAGCACTTTTCAAGCTTATTAGTGTGATATTTCAGCTAAAAATCTGTACATTGCATAACAGTCTCAGTGTCTCTAATCAGGATGCATATAAAACTGGAAAATCTGAAGGCACTATCGTAATGTGAAAGTTTTTAAAAAAAATTGAAAAGCATTATATACAAACATAATCCTTTAAAGAAATATTGAACTATATCTGGCACTTTAGCATAGTTCAGAAGAATGATGTTAACTCAGGTACAAGAAAAAAACCCAACTCTATACATTTTTGGTATGATGTGAAAACATAAAATTTACAATAACTATGGTGTATCTTAGTGTGTAGAATCATGACATTGTGATTTCAGTTCAGTAAGAAATATGCTGATAAGATTCTAGAACTAGAAAGTGTTTTCACAAAATTAGTATAACACAATATCTTATGTTGATGAAGTACATCTGTTAAAGAATTTTTTTCCAGGTATAAAAATATATAAAAATATAAACATACATACTATTTCATTTTTCCTTTAAAGGACACTTCTGAAACAGAAACTTATTAGCCAGTTAGAAATAAATATATGAAAAAAATTATCAGCACATACACTATTTGAATTTTCCATTGAAGTGAAAGAATTTCTGAAACTTATTAGAAGTTACACTATCAGGAATTTGTGGTAGTTATAAATTAACGATTATGATAAAATATGAAAAGATTAATAAAAACAAAGCTCTCAGGTTTTTAAAATGTAGATTAATGGCATGTTGTAATATCAAATCCAGGATAGCTTAAGTAGAAAAAAAAAGAACTGAAGTAATGTCAGACAAACAGCATAGACCTGAAATCATAAATACCAGTGAGTCTAATTCTTAGAAGTATGTTGGAAGAGTAGCCATCCACTTTTCAACTATTATACAGCAATGGAAAACCTAGGATGATACTCTGGAAACACATTTGATCAGTTTGGAAAGCAGGACAAAAAGATCAAAAATTTGTTATTTACATAGAAAATGATAAAATAAAAATAAATCTAATGCAAAATACTAATGAAACCATGAAGGACTTTGCAGGTAAGAATAAGAAACTAACTACACAAATGAGACAAGTTAGAGATTCCTGGACATATAAGACATATAAGATTCTGTAATTTCCAGGCATAAGACAAATACAAAAGACAAGAAGAGTAACAAAGACTTCTGTCTCTAGCATAGACACATTGAACTGATAGTGAACCATCCAGACAGAAATGTCAGACAGTCTGAGATGAATGATAGCCCAAAAGAGTAGGTATCAGATGAGAGAGGGTATGAATGGGAGTTTTAGGACAGAGTCAGAATAAAGATGTAGTCAGTGGATCTGAAGATGAAAGGGAGAAAGGATCTATAAATGGCAAAGAATGAATGGACAGTGTATTTTTGGGTTGGTTTTTTGTTTAAAGCTCCTATTCAGAAATTGACGATATTGTTTACACCAGAGGGAAAAAGAAGACAACAAACCAATGTCTAAGAATTCAAAAGAAACAAAATCAGAGGAGGTTTTTTTATTATTATTACTTAATTTAAAGGAGTCCTAATATTTTGAAAGAAGAGATAATTTGCTGATTTCATTATAATTACATTGTTGTATTTGAACATTTGTGTTTTTTTTAATTTATACTTTTTTTTTAAATTGCAGAAACATACTCCCATGAAGAAAGCATCTTTAAGTTATATAACTCTCTTTCTTGTAATAAAATTGTTGTGCATTTATTTCTGTGTAGTTGAAATTACTTGTCTTTACTAACTTTACCTATCAATGTCAACATTGCTGGTAGAAATCAGTTTCTGAGAGGTTTGGGGTTTTTTTTGAGGGAAAGAGCAAGATTGTAAAACAAATATGAAGGAGAGAGAGGAGAAGAATCGAAAAATAACAATTTATTGTATTGTAAGACAGAGATTGATGAAAATGTGAATTATATTATAAGGTTGTTGGAACTCAGACAGGTTGTTTTATAATAGAGAAATTTTTAACAACCGTTGCTATGATCCTAGCTATGAAATAACTTCCAGTAGAATGGAAATAATCAAAGTTCAATAGTATCATTAAATATTCTTGTGACAGCTATCCTTAATTTCTGGCAGTTTTCTTTCTCAGTTCTAAGTTTCAGTGGAAAGCAATAATTTAATAACAGCTGAAAGTTCCAAATGAAAATATGTGATGCTTTGGAAAGCAAATTAATTATGACCTGAATCATTTTTCTGCTAGAAGATAATTACCCAACTCAACACCTCTACAAAGAAGTCCAGCATGAAGGTACTTAATAATTAAGTCTGCTTTGATTGAAAATTTCTGAACTATGAACAAATCCTCATATATGGTTTTGTTTCTGTTTTATATAGCAAGCATGCATGTATGCAGCTGCATGTATGCAGTGAGGTATATGCCATCACCACATTTCTGTTTTTAAAACTGTGGTCTGATTCATTTCCCAGAGATTGTCAAAGACTTAAAATCTATACACATAGAATCTGACATAGTGATTAATGCATGTTTGAATTTCTGTCACAAAAAAAGAAGGATAAAATACAATGATTCCTTGTAAAATTGTCATTTGTTTAAAGTATCCCTTCTATATGGTTTCTCTTTGACCACTAAAGACATGTTACAGTTTCCATATCACTATCCCAGTAGCAACTTCAAAACCAGAGGGACGAAATATATAGTTTTTTCACAGCAAGTTAGTCATTCATTTATAAGCCTATATTGTTTCATCTGACACTCCACTTGGCTAGCAATGTCTCATTACTTATTCTTGTTTGGATGATAACTCTAGGCTGGAATTTGGTACCAGAATTTTACAAATCAACTCTGTGAGCAGAATAGAATTTTTTTGGAATATATTAAAACCAAAAACTGTTACTATTATTTATTCCAAATGTGTCGCCAGTCACTGATGCTACACATTAACTAGCAAGAACACATAAAAAATAACCTTTCATTATCTTGATAGACAAATGAACGTATAAAAATATGGTACTCCTCTTGATGTGCTACAGGAAGAACGTCCTAGTTAAATACACAAGCGATGAATGCAAGAAAGCATCAACAAACTTTTCTAAAAAAATAGCAGATATTAAAAATAGGAAAGTTTTACCTGTAAGCTCTGCAGTACTTTCACCACTCTTTCAAGTAGCTTCTAGTTTACCAGGAAATAACAGGATGGTTCCTTCACCACTATAGGTTTGCCTTGGTGTGAATATTTCATTATGGATGCAGATTGATTTTATCTGTTTACCTTCTCTGAAGTTGATAAGATTCCCATAACTCATCTTTTATTTTATTGTAGGTGATAAACTGAAATGACTTTTTGCTGCTGTGGTAAAACTATTTCATATAAGGGTTTCATTCAGCTTTTATGCTATGTTTGATTCCAATGTTCGAGGGAGAAGAAAGGAAAAAAAAAATCTAACATGATAATGAGGATAATTTAAAAATACATAAAAATATTAAATATTAGGAATGAATTCTTTCATATGTTCAATCAGGGTAGGAAAAAAGCATCATGTAAACTTCAATAGTAAGATCATATTTACAATAAAAAGATCTGTTTAGATAAAAATGACAAATATCTAGCCTTCAAAATGAAACACAAGAGTGAATAGATAAAATTGGTGAATATTTAAAACAATAAGAAAAAAAGAAAATGAAATACCTATATTTGAAAGGTATCATTGAAAGTAGGAAGTTGAAAAAGCATCCAAAGATGCTGTTTTTATTTCCTACATATTACATCACTGTAGTCACAAATTCTGGCAAAATAATGTCATAGAATCATACCAGTCAATGAAAATGGTAACTACTAGATCCTTTTCCACCGAGTTTCAAGGCATTTAGTGACCCATAATATGTGTTTTACTTCACAAAGATGTTTGAGATTGAGCATATGTCTTAAATACATTTGTTACTATTAAAATTTGAGTTGAAAAATAATAAGAAAACATGAAAGAAGTAAATAGTTCAGAATTCTCTGTACTAAAATATGCAGAAAGACATGTTACAGGGCTTGATATTGTTAAATATATATATCTATATTTATATAAATATATATATAAAATAGTGGAATGATCTATACCAGTAAAACAACATTAATTTTCCCAGTCTGGGATCATCTACTTAAAACCAAGAAGTTTCAAGAGCTTTCAATATCAAACCACTCAATACTCCTCTATGAGTTTATATGATGGCCCTGGGTCCATTTTTAACAGTGAATCTTGACAACCACACCACCAATAGATTGGGACAGTGTTGAGCTCTGTAGAAAAGACAGTCTTCATCTTGAAGCAAAGGGAGGATGACAATCAGTTTACAGTGTGGTGAGGAAGAAGAAAGAAAAATGGCGTTACTGCTAATTTCATGGCATCACAGATGTTCCTTGCATGAAGAAAAAAATCGATTCTTTTTTTTTCTGAAATCCTTCCTTCCGTGACTTGATTAACCATAGGCTGATTTTAAGCAGTGACAATAAGGAATACATTTCCAAATATGGGAGGTTAAAGATGCCTGTTGAGAAAAACGTTACTTGCTGTAAAGTTGAGCAATGTTTGGATTTATAAAGTTGATTACCAAATCACAGGAAACAGTTCTGGTCAAAACAAATATTCTTCCAAGAGCTTTAAGAAACAAACAGAAAAAAAAAAATCTTTGCAAATATTATAGTGATGTCACATATCACTTCTGAACTTAAATGTAGTGTTCTGTTTCATCCTGGAATCTACAAAAACTTTCTCCTTTTCTCTTTTTTTTTCTTGTTAAAGAAATTATTTATACTATAAGGAAAATACTAATTAAAATTTTAAAATTTCATTTGAATGTCACAGTGTCTCAACATTTCAGCAACACTTCCGGTAGCAAAGATGCAGTAGTTAAAACTTTTAGTTAAAAAAAAGCCAAAAAGCCCCTGAAGTTATTTAAATCAAATTCAGTCTATATTAAAAAGTACTATCTATCCTTCCTAAAATGCAAGTTTACATATTTTGTAAAAGAATAAACAGACAAACAAGCAAATATTCAGATCTAAGTAGAAACATATTCTACTATCAAAACCTCCATGTCCTCTACGTGGATCCAAGACTGATCTGATTCCAGGACTGATCTGTATTATAGATTCTCAGAACAGCATCAAATTTCAAACAATACTTACAGCATATAATACTTCAGGGCATGAATATTCTAAAAATAAAAGCTGACACTATTGCAATGTGCTTAACTGTGATTGACAAGCACACTGCAGTCATGAATAATGAAACAAAATTTTTACCACTTTAGGCAAGATGCTTAAACAATGAGAAGGAAGAGGAGAGTATGTCTGTGTTGTGCAATTTTTTTTCCTCTATGCATCCCAATAATGGAACCTCTGAAATGGTAAAGTTCTTAGTCACACTTTTTCCTTTTTTTCTCTGAAAAAAAATTAGAAATTACACTCAACAGAGGTTATAATTAAGAAATATTTA
This sequence comes from Urocolius indicus, assembly GCA_013401255.1. Classification (NCBI taxonomy): domain Eukaryota; kingdom Metazoa; phylum Chordata; class Aves; order Coliiformes; family Coliidae; genus Urocolius; species Urocolius indicus. Next base: position 13,951 of record WBNH01000682.1, read on the forward strand.
TTTATTTCTTTAAGAAGTAAAATATATGAAACTTTATCGATGACTGACAAGTACAGTACTATTCTGTAACATTTATTAAGACAGGAATTTCACTTTCTGATGCTTACATTCAAGTGAATTCTTCCTGATTCCTAACAAGATGAGAGTGTTATTGTTTTATTACCAAATGTAATAATGTACAGTTTAAAAAAAAAAATCTTAACACTGTTGAGTCTGTCTGAACTCCTACTTTGCAATATCAGATACCTGCTTCAAAGAGAAAATCTGGTGGTTATTTTGGATATGAGGTTTGGGAGTTTTTTCCTCTTTTTTTCCTGTTTGATCTCATATCATTATTCATATTTTGTTAGACCTCTGAGTAGCTACTGTGGGCTTTTTACTATAGTTTGATGTATTAACATTGAATATGTGTCAAAATTAGATAAGGCTAAGACAATACAGATGTTGTTTTTACAGTATTTGTAGAAAAGTGTAATATGTGTTTGTGGCATTTATAGAAAAAAAACAGTAACTTATATGTAGCATTTTATATCTGATTATTGTAAATTTTTTTAATTATTATTTTCATATAAAACTATGTGCAGGTAATTGTGCAATAGAAAGATTGGAGTAAGATGAACAAGAAAGGAAACACAGTCCAAGTTCTTTTTTTAGTAAAACTAAAGCTTTCCGTCAGTCTAATTTCTTGTTCAAGTATTCATATTCCATTTTCTCATAAGTTGCTAGTCCCAGAGCTACAGACAGTTGAAATGTCCATTTAAAACTATCTGTTCATAATTTAATAGTAGCCAAGCAAGTAGCACCTGCTGGTTCCCAGGGTACAGCAATAAGTGTAGTTTACAATCTGAAACAGCTGGCACCACTATTTAACACAATCAGGATTTACATTTGAAATGTACTTGGTACTATATTAGGTTTCAGTAACTACTTTTCGTCATGTGACCATCTGTTTCTGCATTTGCAATTTTGTGCTTCCCTTGAAAGCTGTCCTCAAAATAAAAATAAAGTAACAGTCATGCTGGGCATTGTAGAGTATATTTCTTTATTGAACACTAAGGAACAAAATTGCCTTACGTGCTGTAGCTTCTGTAGGCAGCTCAGCACTGCACAGCCTCTTGCTTGCTTTTCCAACAGTATGGGAAAGAGAATCCAAATGGTGAAGTTGAAAAAAAACTGTGGGTTGGGATAAAGACAGTTTAATAATTTAATAGAGCTGTGCACACAAAGCAAAACACAGAATTCATTCGCCACTTTGCACTGACAGGCAGATGTTCAGCCATCTCCAGGAAAGTAGGGCTCTGTCATGTGTAACGGTGACTTTGGAAGACAAATGCCATCGCTTCAAATGTCACGCCGTTCCTCCTTCTTCTCCCAGGTTTTGTTGCTGAGCACAGTATCATAATGGCATGAAGTATCTCTTTGGTCATTTGAGGTAAGTTGTCTCACCTGTGTCCCCTTCCAGCTTTCTGCACAACCCCTACCTACTTGCAAGAAAGGCCTCAATGCTGTGTAAGTATTAAATAATTAAATAACAAAAACATCAATGTATTGTCCAGTGTTTTAATCACAAATCCAAAATTCACAGCACCGTACAAGCTACAATGAAGAAAAACAACCCTATCTCAGCCAAAAGCAGTACAACTAGGAAAAAACATAGGCTTCTTTTCAAATTTTCTTTCAGTATTTTGATGCTCTATAAAATTCCGTTATTTAACATCGATTACAATTTACCACAATATCACTGTGATTACAATGTGTATTTCACAAATAGTGTAAGCCAGATGTCTAGCACCTAAGTTGAAAACTGATATATGAAACTTACCCATTCATAGCATTTGACCATAAAAAAACAACTTTAGTCACAAAAGGTTGACAGGAAGAAATGGTCCAGTGTCATTTATACGTTACGTCAGGTCTGGAATACATACATTATTTGGATATATTCTTGGGAAGAGGAGAAGGTGAATATAAGCCTCCTCAGATAGAAGAAGGTGTTTCATTTACTGGAAAGACAATTTTAATCGTTATTCAATGATAAAATTTTCTAGTTAGCAGTGCCAGAAAAAGTATTTTTGTTTTTCTGGAAGGTGAGTCAAATGAACCAACTGAAAGTGTAGTATCACAGAGTAAAGGAGAACCCGAATAGCACTTTAAAAGGATGGTATGAAGGATAGATTTTAATTTCTTAAATATCTCAGGACAGATATTTGTGATTCATGTTGGATAGGTATATACATTTTTAGTTTTTAACTTCAGCAAGTAACTTATACACTATATTTAATAGAGATAACACATTTAACGGAGTTACGTCTTATAAATGCTAGCAAAATGAAATTATTGAAGAGAAGTCATAATGCTAAATCAAATTAGATTAAATACATTAAAAAAAATTTATATGGATAAGTTTGCTAAAACTGCGTAAATTGAAATATTAGAAAGCCATCATGTGTTTAACAACGTTCTTGGAGTTTTGGATAAGCTGAAAATATCAGAAGCAATTCAGTCTATTGTTTCAGATTACTGCACATTAGAACTTGAAGTGATTGTACTAATACTGACAGAGAAACAGAGCTACTACGCTCTTTTTTCAGCCAGCAAACAGGAGATATTATGAGGATGGCTAACCAGTGACAAGGTCTTGCAGACTGTAGACAATTTGTGTTTCGAGGCAATTGCCTTGTTATTGTGGACTGCCATACTAGATTCATTCTAAGGGAGTTATTTTGTGGTAGTTCTAGTCTGATCCCATGGACTAAATACCCTTTAGCACTTGAAGAACTAAATGGTACTCTTAGGTGCAACTTTTAATTTAATTTCTGCCATGATAAGTAGAGGCAATTGAGAGATTTATTTCAAAAGCATAATTCTGATGTCAAATAAGCTTTTGACATAAATAGATTCATAAAAACCTTCAGTTACTCCTCTTGTAATATAAGAAGCTTTACAGCTCTTACTGTAACTGAATTTGTAGTGTCTGTAGCAGAATTCAGAAGTTTGTGAACTTCAATGAAGTTGAGCTATAATAAAAACTGCAGTAAATTATTATATAATCAGCATTGAGAAAAACAATGCAATACAAACACAATACAATACAATACAAAAACATTCTTGGATTGTTGAGCTTTTCAGAATTGGTCTTTGTAAGAAAAGCTGCCCAAATTAAAGACTGGTGGCTCAAAACGTTTCAGCACAAAATAATCATGATGCCTACTTTTTATGGTATATTCTTACACCTCAACATCAAACCTTCCTGTGGCAAAAAAAATTATTTTTTTGCACAGGAGCAATACTTGCCAGCTTTAATTATAGTCCATATGCTAGTTATTGAACAAAGAATCTCAGTGAATACACAATCGAGTGTTTCACTATATTAAAAAGTTGCTTATGAAAGCTAGTAAAGGCATTTCTTCTTTACTATACTACTTCAGTGATAGAATTTATATTTCCTTATAATAAAGTTACATTTATTCCCTTCTGTGATGGCTTTTGTGCTGTTTTTCAGTTCTACTGCAGATTCAGTAGCAGATTTGACAAATCCTGTCCTTAAAAAGAAAATGAAAATGTCAACAATTAGAATAGGCCAAAAAAGAACAACAACAACAAAAGTGCAAATGTATGTAATCAAGTCCTCAAGCAGCAAAACATATGCATAATGTGTCCTGTTTTATATCCACATACAGTGCTTTATTTTGACTATAGTCTGCATGATTGCAGAAAAGGGAATAAACAGAATCTCTCTTTCTATGGCTAGGGACACCCAGCTAGGGAAGATAAATGTCTGTCTCAAGATGATGACCTCTTTTGCTGAGAACTAGAAGAAGAAATACTAGTTGTTGAGCCCCTTTCATAGAAGCTATACTATGAGGTTTTATACTGAAACACACAATTACACAGAATTTGTGTTATTTAGTTTCTCTTACTGTAATAGTATTTGCTCAAAAAGAGAAGTGTCCTACACAAGCAAAAGACGGAAGATGGAATGGTCATCTAATGGTCATCTAATCCAACTGCCTGAACAATTCAGGGCTGACCACCTCTCCTCTGAAGACAGACTGAACAATAGGATAGGATAGGATAGGATAGGATAGGATAGGATAGGATAGGATAGTTCACTTGGAAGAGTCTTGCTACAGCCATCTACTTTAACTGCCTGACCAGTTCAGAGCTGAACAAAAATTAGAGTATGTCATAAAGGGCATGATCCAAATACCTCTTAAATACTGACAGGTCATTCTGCCATTGACATAGTCTTTAGAAAACCTGTTGCAGTGCCTGACCACCTTCTAAAGAAAAACTTCCGTATATCCAGTCTGAAGCACCCTGAAACAGCTTTGATCCATTCCTATGCATCCTGTCATTGGATCCCAGGGAAAAGCATTCAGTATCTCCCTCTTTGCTTCCTCTCCTCAGGAAGCTGTAAAGAGCAATGAGGTTGCCCCTTAGCCTCCTTCTTTCCAAGCTAGACAAACCCTCAGCCACTCCTCACAGTCTTTTCTTCCAGCTTTTTCTCCAACTTTGTTGCCTTCCTCTGGATGCATTCAAGGACCTTCATACTCTTCTTAAATTGTGGGGCCCAGAACTACATACAGTGCTCAAGTACTCATACAATGTTGCAAGACTGCAACAATGCTAGGATTACTGTCTTTTTCAACTGGCTGATTCTGCTGTGTTTGATGCATCCAAACATGTGGTTTGCTCTCTGACTTCCAGGGCATACTGCATTGACTGCTGTCAACCAGCACCCACAGATCTCCTGCAGAGCTGTTCTTCAGCTACTCTTCTCCAAATTGATGCTTGTATCCGGCATTATTCCATCACAGGCACAGAATTTGTCATGTCAACTTGCTAAATTTCATCCCATTATTATTAATGTATGTCTAATATGAGACAAAATCCTTTTTCCGTAAGCTAATTTCTATAAGGCCATTTACTTTCCATTTAACACAAGTTTGGCTGTTGATATTGCACAGAGAAACTCTATGCACTATGAGTCTTAGATTAAAAGACAAATATTTCAGGGATGTATATTGTGAATGAATTACAGTAGCTATGGCACACACTGTTTGCAATATTTACTTGCTTCACAAAGATGTACATGTACTTTGGGAAAAGTAGGTGAATTTTACCTATAACGTAGAGGTGAGAGTGACATTAGAGTATTGTGACTTCCCTGTTGTGAGAGGGAGAAGTAAGGGAGAAGCTGTGTGTTGCTTAGTTGCTGGCTAAGATTAAACCACAACAGATGCATAACATGCATAACCAGGAAAGGGGCCCTGAGATGCTGACTGCAGTTCTCTGCTTTCATGGGCGAGAATATCACACAATGTTGTTTATAAACTAAGCTACTTAATAGTTGAACACGTTCCTAGCCATCAGAAAATTTTCATTACAATTCTGATAGTAAAGAAGGTATTTAATTTCTATTTTAAGTTTATTCATGACCAGTTGATAACTGTTGTTATTACTTGTAGTTTAAATAGCTCACATATCTTCCAAGTGTTTATCTTTTCTGCTTTTCCAGACCCCTAATATATTTAGATTGAACAGTCTGACTTAGACATTTATTTTCCATGTTTAATGAGCCAAAGCTTTCATTTCTTCCAGTAAACTAAACTCTTCATTATCATTATAATTCTGCAAGTCTTCTGTGCACTGACACCCGTCTAAACGTAGTTCCTTTCACATAGATGACCATGCAAACTTTTTGCCTTCTTGGAATATTTTGCTTTCTTGTTAGCTGCAAGTCATCACTGAATTGTTGGCTTCAGGACATCATTAATATTGTCTGTTAATCACACTCTTCACCTCTTTAACCAGTTATTTCATTAATTAGTTCTGTCACTTTCTTATTATTTTAGTCTCCTTTTGCAAAATATGTATTTTTGTGATCTAAAATGATCTAACCACACTTTCCAGAAGTACTTTTTTTGTTCAGCTCTTCTGTTACAGTTTTGATGCTTGCCTAAAAAATGTCTAAAAATATATCACCTTTTACTGTAGTAACTATTTGATAAAAGGATATACCACAATACTACAGAATAACTGAACCCTCCTATCTAATAACAGCATTTTTTCCTTAATATATACCTGGGAAACTACAATTATGACCTGAAAATATTTCCTGATAGCATTTTTTCTCTGATAAATTCATACTAAAACCTGACCCAAAGGGATTTATAAGAGCTTCCCACTCCTTAAGCTTTATCTGTACAGAGCAAATGTCTTAGGAGGTTTTTACAAGGGAAGCAGTGTAAAACTTCTTCAATGATCCTGGATTTCTTCAGCACAACGCATGCAGAAACCTGAAAAAAGTTGTAGAAATGAACTCAGCGACAGCAAAACTAAGCAGGGCTGTGCAAATATTTTCATGTTTCCTTATCTTTAATGAGGAATTGAGTTGTTAAGAATGCAGAGAGATAGTGGTAGTTCACTTCTAAATAGTTTTGCTTCTTAGTCCTCTAGTATTCTTCTCATCTTCATCCTATTCAGAATAGGTCACTAATGTTCCTCATTCCCAAACCTTTAATTCTGTCCTATACCGGCTTTATATGGAGGAAGTTTTGGCAGCAGGATGCTACAGAGATTGTCCTCTCTGAGAAGAGACCAGGAGCTACTCCCATTTTGGGCATAGCCAGTGTCATACGTCTCCAAAATGGACTCACCACTGGCCATAGTTGAACCCATCATCGATACTGGTGGCGCCTCTGTGACAACATACAAACAAAAAACACTGCACAGCGGCTGTGAGAAAAAGGAGTGAGAAAATTTTGAGCAAAACAGCCCTGCAGAAACCCAGGTCAATGAAGAGAGGGGGAGGAGGTACACCATATGCTGGAGCAAATATTTCCCTGCAGTGCACGGAAAAATAACTGTAGTGAAGCAGGTTTTCTTCCTGCAGTTCATGGAAGACTGTGATGGAACAGCCAGCCACACTGTAGTCCTTGGAGATGTCATACAGCAGCAGGTTTTCTGTCAGGAACTATGACCTGTGAGGGATTCAAGGTGGAGCAGCCTGTTCCTGAAGGACTATACCCCATGGGAAGGACCTTTTCTGCAGTGGCTCTTGTAGAACTGCATCCCATGAGAAGGACCTACTGTGTAAAAGTTCATGGAGCAGGGAAGCATAAAGAGGAAAGTGTAGCAGTGGTGAAGTATTATGAACTGACAGCAAAACTCATTCCCCCTCCTTTCAGTGTCACTTGAGATGAGAGAGGAGGCAGATCTGGGAAGAAGATGGGAGAGAAAGTAATTTTAATTTGTTTTTATTTCTCAGTACTCTAGTCTGTTATGAACAGTCCCTAGTCTGTTATTTCTCAATACCCTAGACTGTAAGTTAAATTGATTTCCCCAAGCCAAATCTGTTTTGCTTATGATGATAACCAGTAAGCAATTTCCCTGTCCTTATGTCAACCTACAAACTCTTTAATCTTATTTTCCTGTCTTGTCCTTCATAGAAGGGGGAGTTAGAGAGGATCAGTAGGCACCTGTAGATAGCAAAGATTAACCCATTGGAATTTTTTATTCTCCTTTAATACTTACATTTACCAAACACTTATTTGCTATTAGAATGCCACATTAGAACATTAAAGGCTTATGTGCTTGCGTAGTTTCACACAGTTTATAAACTTTTTACCAATTATGACTTGAGATTTCATTCGATAGTCTATCCTGCTTGCACAGGTCTGACATACAAATCCTTAAAACCAAGTCAAGGCAAATCAAATCAGTTGTGTACTATAATGCCACTAAATACTATTCTCATTTTTTACTCCTTTTCTCTTTATATCTGTTTCATTAGCCCTGTTCTCTGATAATACCAGACTGCTTATATGATTTTTAGCATGCTGTTTCTCTGAATTATGCTTTCATATCAGACTTTTTAAACAAAAATCAGTCTGGTTAAAGCCTAATGTTATCAATATTCGGAAATCCTGGGAGGAAATATATTAATTCAGATTTACTTCAGCTATAGAATAACAACACGTGATTCAAAAATTAAAATTAAAATGGGCTATTCAACAACTGTCAGTTTAAATCAAAAGGTCTGATCTCTGTAAAGACAACAAACTCATGTATTTTTGTAAATACTCTAAGCTCAAAAGAGTCTGTAGTCATCTTCACATTATTTCAGTATTCAAAAAATTACTACTAGATTTAAATAGACACCTTGACTTGAATGAGCTGAAGTATCATCTGAATCTCTCCACAACTCACTGGGAATTGAGTTCTATATCATGTCATGAATATCTAATTTGTACAAATCAAAAGTGAAGTAAAATGACATTTATTGTTATTACATGTCAGTAAAAACGCTTCACACCGCTTATCAAAAGTATAAATAGAGAAAAAGAATTAATATTCTTAATGATTACCCACTGGATCAAGGGTGAAAATAATCAGTCTCTGAAAGATACCACAATAGAAATAAGGACCTAAAATTTAAATTAAATGAAAGAACAATTCTAGATTAAATGTCAAGACAAGTTTATAATTTAGATTATTTAGATTTTGGCATAGGGCCTGAAGGTAACTTTGCTGGATGCTTGATTGTTTAGAAAAAAAAAATAATAAAAAAACAAAACAACACTACAAAGAGTAGCAAGAAAGTCTTCTAAAGGCATGTCATCCAGAAAAGGGAGATAAAAGAAAGTATACTCTGCCATTTAACCCCCTCTTGCTTTCCAACCAACCTAAGATAATTCTGGGTGACTAGAGGCGGCTGGGCTTAACTTCTGAGTGGTGTTCAATCAAACAGGTTATCTTGATCAGGTTTTGTATATTCTCGGTAACAGAATTAAGACTCAAAACAGAGTCAAGTACTAAAATATTTTACCCACAACAATCCACAATGAAAGGGAAGAAGGAAAGAAAAGCATGGGAGAGATATATAGAGAGAAAAGCACAATAGTCAACAGCATGACTCCATGTGGAGTGCCCTCGGCAGTCTGTTTGTCTGAGAGCTCTGCTGCTCCGTCAGGTTCAGTGGGAGGAAGAGATAAAAGAGAATAGAGGAGCATGCCTCCCCTGCTCCCGTTCTTATATACACACCTCTTGCTGGCACATGCCCACTACTGTCTCTGGAGGGTCCTGGAAAGTTCTAGAGGGCCCAGAAAAGTTCCTAAAAGTCCGTAAGGGTTGCAGCCCCTTGACTCTGGGTCCAGGTGCATGCACAGAGGCAGTGTATTGAGACAGCGGGACATGCAGTGCAAGACAACAGCACCTCTAACATGCAGAATCCTTGATGGCGGCGATTAACTGTGCTGCCAGCAATGTTGAGGCAAACTACTAGTACCTTATAAACACTTCTTGAGTGGATGGACCTCAGGTTTGGAACTTGGGGAGCAAAGTCCTTCCCACTGTAAGTGAAGATCAGGTTCACAACGACCTGAGGAAGTTGAACATGTCTAAGTATATGGGACCTGACAATATGCATCCCAGAGTCCTGAGGGAATTGACTGATGTCATTTTCAAGTTATTCTCCATAATATTTGGAAAGTCAGGTGAAGTTCCTGGAGACTGGAAAAAGGGAAATACTCTATCCATTTTTAAAAAGGGTAGAAAGGAGGACCGTTGAAACTACTGACCTGTCATCCTCATCTTGGTGCCCGGGAAGATCCTCCTAGAAGCTATGCAAAGGCACATTAAGGACAGGAAGATGATCTGAGACAACCAATGTGGGTTGACCAAGGGCAAGATCTGCCTGACAAACCTGGTGAACTTCTACGATGGAGTGCCTACATCAGTGAACAAGGGAAGCGCTAAAGATGTGTCTATCTGGATTTCTGTTAGGCTTTTGACGTGGTTCTCCCTTAACATCTTTCTCACTAAATTGGAGATAAATAGATTTGCTAGATGGACTGATCGATGATAAGGAATTGGTTAGACAGTTTCATCGACATGGTAGTAGTCAATGTCTCAATGTCCAGACAGCATGATGATGCCAGATGAATGCCAGATGAATGGCATCCCTCAAGGGTCTGTGTTGAAAACAATACTATGTAATGTTTTCATCAGTGTCTTAGACCATGCCTTATCTCTGGAAGTTCATTCAAGTTCATTCTGGATGGGGTTCTGAACAACTTAGTCTTGCAGGGGGTTTGGACTAGATGATTTCTAAAGGTATTTTCCACACTATGATTCTATGATATTTCAGCTAATCTTCATTAAGTAACAACTGTGATTGGATGAACTAAAAGAATACTGACAGAGGCATATTTTGTGATTCACTTATATCTAGTAACTGTTACAGGACACTCATACTGTGTTTTTCAACTATGTAGAACTTTCATTCTTTGTATAATTTAATAATTTATAAAGCCCCTTGGCCTATAAAGAACCACTCTGCACAAATAAAACCTATGATTTTCCACTTCAGGACAGGTTAGTAAACTAATAGGTTTTATATGTAACAGCAGTAAACTCTACCTTCTTCGATGCAATTCGAAGGGGTAACTGAATGCAGTTAAGTATTGGTAATTTAATGGCTCTTGAATATATTTAACTACAGAATTCTATTCACTTTAGATGAAAAACTGTATGCAGACATCAATGTCAAAAGTAAATTTGTGACTGTCAAAAATAAAACTTCTGTATATGAAGGTTGCAGAATGTTTTCAAAAGTCAAAATTATGATTTTTGAAAGATATATGACCTCGTTTTAAATTCTACTCCTTGGGTTATCCATAACTTATGGTGTGTATTTCAACGTTTAATTATTTTCACTGCTAGGAAATTGTATCTTGTTTATATCTTTATATAACTTTATCCACAAGACTTTAAAAAAAGATTATGGTTACTTATATATATTGCATAGAGACAAAGTTTTATTCTTACATACTCTTTGACAGGCTAAACAGATGGAAGCCTTTAAGTCTAACAGCTAAGATCTTCTCCTGGAACTTTTTCCTGTTTTGTTTTTTTTTTCTTTTTTTTTAGTTATTCTCAGGTTTACATTAATCTTTACATCAGCTACAGCACTGAATTTGTATGAAAATGGTCATTTATTAACATCCTCAAATCCTTCTCTGAGAAATTGCTAACCTGAGCTGTGACTCCCTGCCCTAAAAACATTGTTTACATTCTTTCCACCAAAGATGTTATTATTTCAAGATACTTCTACTAAAATATGTTTGGGTGAACAGTGCTCATTTATCAAAACATTTTAGACTACTCTGTAAAATTTATACCTACTTTTTATTTACTGGTCTATAAATATATGTCACAAAAAAATTTTATTGCAAAGGCATTTTATAAACTGAGTAGCAGTGAAAACATCGGAAAATATAAACCAGCGATGTTACTACCAATGAAGACATTTGGATACCTGTCATTGAGCCTATTTTTTGTCTAAAGTAATGATTAACTCAATCGAATAAATATATATAAAAAATTACCATGTTTTTAATTAGAGTTATTCTATATATCGCCACACTTTATCATACATATTTATAATCTGTCCAGAAAAAAAATAGGTAACAAGTGTATTTGCTGATGCTTAATTTTCATCAAATATTTCTGTTAATTTCATTTCATTAATTTCAATTTTTAACTTCCAATTCTTTGTTAATATTGACATTATAGGAAATAATATTACGTTTATTTGATACTAAGAAAAAAATATGAGCTATCCATGGATAAAGAAGCAAATTTCTTTGTAAAAAACCTTGAAATTTAAACTTTTTATCAACAGTGTATTTCTCTCTTCTGTGTAATTGAAACGTGTACTGATTATCAAGGTTTTGGTTTAAGAAAAAGTAAAAACCTAATATTTTAGCTAGAATGTATACATATTACTAGTTTTCATGTGTTTGTTAGCGTATGTAGCTGATGGCACCCATCAACTCTAGCAGTAAAAGCTACCTTCAAGGACAACAAAAAAAAAGGAAGAAGAAAAAAAAAAAAACCAAAGGAAATATCTTCCCAGTGATCAATAATCAAAAAAAAAGTGGGAATCTCTCCAGATTAATATCTTCTCTGTGGCATCTTCTCCAGTGCAACAAATGATCTCTCAAAAAACTTTTCCTAACTGCATAGTTTCCACAGGATAGCCTCAATCTCTTTGCTTTGATTTGTTATAGTAATAGTGTAAGATTATAGCATGTTTTTATCAACTGCAGATGTTGCAGAGCTAATTGACTTTTAAAGCTGTGTACATGTGCATTATTGGGAAATTCTTATGGCTCTCTAAATGACTACTTTACTAATAATATGTACTAAATTCTGTTTGTCCCCAAATCTAAGATTATAAACTAAAAATTATAAATCAAGATGTGTAAAATGAGGAAGGGAAAAGGCAATTCAAACAAATTGCAAGTACTTACTTCAAACTGACATTATAGCCATTGCAATGTTTTCAGAACCTGCCAGTGCAAACCAAGATTTAGTATACTTTGGAATAGGAGGTTAAAGGCAGTTACAGTGCTATGTAGGTGGAAGGTTATGAACTGAAAGGGGAGACTGCAATGTTATGAGCTAAAGAGCTGGAAATTGAAGCCCTTTAGGTCAAAACAGTTTCTCATAAGAGTCTAGGCAATTATTTTTGATATAGGTCTACTCTGTAGATGCCTGAAATTCAGAAACAAAAATCCATGTTTGTCTCAGTTTCTCATTTAGAAAGAATGAGTGTTCTATATATCTATAACTTACAGATAACTAGATTGTCTTAGTCCCCCAATATGTCTAACTTTAAGCACTGTACTTATAAAATAGAAGTCCTTTAAATATCCATAAATAAATTCAGCATTTTCATCATTTTTTTAACCTTATGCTTTTAAAATAAATTCATAGGAATCAAAATCAGAAGGAGGTAGCATATTATTCAAGATATTTCTCAGTATTATGTAATCATAAAGCACAGATAAAACCTTGGTCACTCTGACATCAAGAAAACTGCAGCATTTCAGTTTAGAGATGTGAGAATGATAGACACAAAATATTCTCCTAAAAATTAAGGAGAATACAACAGCTATTAGAATTTATCATATTGTGGCTTCCATGAATTTACTCAACAGCCTAATGAAGAGACAAAAGATAACAGCTTAAACTAACAACAACATAGATGAAAACATCAATCTGTGGCATATGAGAAATACTTGGAGCTGTAATAACAATGGGATATGGCCTACTGAGGAATCCTGAAAGAATATATGATTACTTTGAAGTTTTAATCCTTTTTTTTTTTTTTTACTTAGAAAGCATGTTGACCTTGAAGAAAATGAATCAGAGCATCGTAATTCTGCAACAGTTATGGATTGCTTTCTATCTGCAAGTGTTGACTTTTATTTCACTGTTATTTAAGCATTTCACTGCAGGGGAACAGTTTTTAATAACATCGTTAAAAAGTATTGCACAAATAATTTCTCATACCACATTTTCAGTCTTGAATATGTAATGATGGATAGTTCTTAAATACATTGCCCAGCATTGTGCAACAGAAGGCATAAATGACATTGTAAAGCTAAATGACAATTAGTATCCTAAAATCTTCACATTTATAGAGCAAATAAAAGATTTCTGTTAATAGAAGAAAACTTTGCTGCCTGTGGAATATATTATAGAATCATAGAATGATAGAATGATAGGGGTTGGAAGGGACCTGGGCAGCCTGTGCCAGGGCTCCCTCATCCTCACAGGAAATAAGATTTTCTTTGTTTTTAAATGGAACTTTTTGTTTTTCAGCTTATGCCCGTTACCCCTAGTCGTGTCGCTGGGCACCAATTTACACAAATTGCCATACTATATTGGTATCTTTCCAGGCTAAATTTGATAAGGATGTTCATTAGATTTTGTTGTTAGAATGGGTAGAATAATTTTTAATCTTGTTCCGTGATTTGTATTAGTATCTAAAACTTTCATCTTTATTGTTACACAAAAAAAATCCAAACCCAAGAGGTTTCAGTATGCCTTTATATAATGATATCAAACCAGAAACTGTCTGTCTCTGAGATAAAGATTCCTAGTGATCCACAGTAAGTCAAGGAGAAGGAATTAAGTGAAATAAGGATAACTTTGTTGCTCCAGAAGAACTCCAGAAGAAGCATGTGCCTGAGACCATGTTGAACCCCCTCACATTCAGCTGTATGGGGAGTGGGGGGATTTGCTACAAAAGTGGCAGACAGCTTTGTAAACAAGGAATTGGGATGTTAAATGAGATTTTTTTTCCATCAAAACTGTCAATCTTTAGATTAAATTTGCAAATGGAAGTATAGTATAAAGTGATTATTTCTTTTTAAATTCAAATTCTCATTCATACAAAAACCCAAGACAGTTTAATTACTGACTCTCAAGGGTCTTATTAGCTCCTGTATTTTATTTTTGAAATTGTTTCATATTACATCTCTTCTCTATAATTAAGATAGGTTAAGTTTATGAGAATAGAAATTGTAGTTAGTTTCACCAATTTGCAGCAGCAGCACTCAGTTAATACCTTCTTTCATAAAGCAGTTGCCACATACTGAGAAAAGTGTGAGGGCTGTGAGCTCCCTATGGGGTGTCTGAGGGGGGAGTTAGGTTCCTGACTCATTCGGTGTATGTGGGAGGGACCAATGCTATTTAATATTTTCATCAATGACAGACAGTAGGGTTAAGTGCTAGTAGGGATGGCACCAAGCTGAGTGGTGCAACTGATTCATTAGAGGGAAGGGATGCTATCCACAGGAACTTTGACAGCCTTGAGATGTAGGTCCATGTGAACCTCATGAAGTTCAACAAAGCTTTATACCTATGTCATGGTTTGACATGACAGCCTATTCTTGTGAGGGGGATGAGGCTGTAAAGATGGCACCTATAAACAGTTGTTCAAATCTCTCCCCAGCTCTGAGCCAGACCCAATTCTGGGGCTGAGCCAATTAGACGCCTCCATGATTACTTTTTAAGAATAAGCCAGAAGAGAAGGCTTCTTCCTCCTTCTTCTTCCTGNGAAAGAGGTCATGTGCTGAGAGAGGGATCCTGTATCACTATGGTCAGAGCAGGCCATGTCTCACCGGAGGGAACAAATATTCACAGACGCTGTAACTGTGGGGAGGAACTCAAGTCAAATAATATCTTTAAACTTATGCCCAGAAGAGGCCTTGTCCCATGGGAGGGACCCTCTATTTGCAGAAATTGCAACTATGGCGAAGAACGCACGCCAGAGATATTCATCAAGGACTGCATCCTGTGTGAGGGACCCTGTATCGGCAGAAGCTGCAGCTGCTGGGAACAAACAACACCAGAGAAGTTTGTTAAGGACTGTATCCCAGGGGACAGACTCAGTGTCGGAGCAGGGAAAGAATGATAGGAGTCGTCCTCATCTGAGAA